>PVHP010002348.1:0-17741 GCA_004024765.1 Zapus hudsonius
CCCCCACATCCACCCACCCACACTCACTCCAGCCCATTTGGGTGGAAGTAATTTTCCTTAATTATTTTATACAGTGCCCAGGAAGGCAGTCATTAAATCTGTAAGATCTCCAGATCCTGACAGGAACCCCCTCCCCACCAGAGCTGTCCTCTCTCAGCCTTCCCAGAATCGCTCTGCAAGACCCCATCTGGAACCTGCTGGTTTGGGTGAAAGCCCTTTCCCTGTTGAAAACAACAAGCCTTTTCTTTCAGGAAGGAAGCTCGCCGCAGCTGATGGTGGAAGTCGGTGGTGGCACCTTGCATTCCATACCCCAAGTTCAGGATCAGTTCTTCTTCTGTGTCTTCAGTCTTCCTCTGCATGTGGACTTGGCCGGCTTCAGGTTAGGATCCTTTGGAGAGGTTAATGATGATGGTCGACCCAGAGACCCACTTCTTGGTAGTGGATGAACTCCTATTGTGGAGTTTAGAAAGCCTTACACACACACACACACACACACACACACACACACACACACACACACACACACACACACACATGCTGGGGGCTGAAATAAAGCCTAAGAACATGGGTTAATATTGTTGATTGGTTTTTATTTTCATTTCATTTTCAGTGGTTGGCAGATTTTCCCCTCACAAAGGAGGCCGCTACCACGTCTCCTCGATGGAGGAATCCAAGATCCGTCTGCCCATCAGCACCCTCTTCCCTGGGGCTCTTCTCACTCCGGTGAGCCTTGAGTGGCCTGTGTGGGTGCAGAGACAGAGCCCAGAGCCCCTGGGGCAGGCAGCCATCACTGCAGTCCTCTACAATGCTATCATTCGTCCAATGGAAGTCTGGTTTCTCTTCCCAACTTGGCCCAAGCAGGGAGATAGAACACTCAACTGCAGTTTCAGATTTTGAGCTTTTTTTTTTTTTTGTTCTCAAGAAATATTTTCGATGGTTTGTCAGTTTTGGTGCTGAAGTCTAAGGTCATGTAACCTAATCTGCTTTTCTGACCTGCTCTTCTGCTGGCCTGGGAGTGGATTTCTACAGAGGCTATGTTGAACACTATGTCACATAAGAAGTGGCAGATTTGGTCTGCTGTATTTTTGCAGTAGTAAAAAAATTTCTGGATGACTTTAAAATATCAATGAAGGTCATCCGTGTCATTATCCAACTGGGAAGAGATCCCAAGAAGCCTATTGGCAGCAGTATTCAAATCTCCCCTCCAGCTGTCAGATGTAATGGGAACTTTGTGTCCTTTTTCACACCTATGCTTTTGGGGTTTATTTTGTAAAGGGGAATTTCTCTTAATGGCTCAAATTCTACTGCTTCTTTAAATGATTTAAGGTTTACTTCCATAATTCCTTTTAAGGCACATTGCAGGTGCGATTTTTAAATCCTAAGATAATGCATTCATCTGGCACTCCAGGGAAAGCTGAAGTGATGTCTTCATATTTTTACCCCCTAAGTATCCTTACTGGTTGGGTGTCCATGGTCCAAGGACAGAAGGCTTCTGGGACCATTTCCATTGTTAGTATGTCTAGAGGTCTATAAAGTTGCATTTGTAATCCCCGCTGTCCAAATAGATGTTGATGGAAGATTATGACATGCTTCCCTTTCAAACCCATTTTGAAGTCTTTATAGTTAGAGAAACAATGGACTCGCTGAAACTTTCCTGTAAAGGAGCAGAGAAAGATGCAGTCTCTTCCCAGTAATGTCCGCTGCTGGAAACTACCCTTGTGCCCAGGAGATGTTGATTGTCCTCCCTGGCAGTCTACAGACCACTGTTTCATCGTTTTCTTTTCTGCAGTGCAGAGCCCAGACCTAAATTGTGGGCTTCTATAAAACAGTTGTTTGGAGATGGAACTGTCCTAAAAATAAACTGCATAAAGTGTACTGTCATGTGTTTGTGTATGGACACACCCCTGCAACCTTCACAACATTTGTGATGAACATACACATAACCCCTAAAGGTTTTGGTCCCTTCCACTGCTCAGACACAGAACACTAGGTCCTAAAATCCAGAAAGTCATAAAATGCCCTTTTAACACTTAACAAAGGCTTATATCCCTGACCTCCATAAAAAGCCCAGGCAGCCAGTTTCCAACCTGACCTAATGGAAGAGACTCCAACCAGTCGATCTGGCTGAGCAGAAGAGGTTAGAAAGTGAACATCCTAACCCGAAGTGAGGCCTGAGCAGACTGGCTGACGGATGAAAATGATTAGGAAGGAACGGGAAAGCATGGAACTTGGCAAGAACCTCTCTGTGGGATCCCAGTGTCATTACCCTTCCAACCCAGAAGGGAAAAAAAGGTGTGTGTGCTGTAGGGGAGAGGAGGCATTGACATGTTCCCACTGTCCCCAATTAGTCACTTCTGGAGAGTAAACCCACTGCGTGGAGCCATATTGGTACGGCAGGTGGGGAACCCTAAAGGAGCTGTCCAGGGATCCCAAGGGAAGCACTTCCAGGCCCTTGAGCTGTAAGGACAGGTATGTCCTTGTGCTTTGATCCAGGTGTTCCCCCATAAACTTGATGTGTTCGGAAGGCTTGATCCCCAGCTGATGGCAGTTTTGGGTATTAGAACCTCGCTGGAGCTGTGTTGCTGGGGGCAGGATTATGGGGATATAAACCAGTGTTTGGCACACCTTCCTGCTGCTGTTTGCAGTGCTGTGGCAGAGGTGATGTCCACCCCTCTGCTCATGCCGTCGTTTCTCCTGCCAGGATGGAGTCTCCCCTAGATCTGTAAGCCAAATAAACCCATTCCTCCACAAGCTGCTTTTGGTTGGGTTCTTTGTCTCAGCATCTATAAAACTGACTACAGCAGTCCTAGAAGCGTCCACATTTAGGAGACGAAAGCTCAGGGACTGTGTCCATGCCCCTGGCTCCCAGCCACATTTGGAGGCCTGAAAAAGCAGGATGGTGCCACTCACAATGGGTCCTGGGCATGGAGATAAACCGGTCTTTTCCACCTGAGTGCCTGGCTTAGGTCCTGCCAGGTGGAAAGGCTTATAGACCACTCCCCCCAGCCCCAATCCCAACCACCAGATGGGACCCCTCTGGCTCCTGGAGAGTTCCCACACAGACCCTGAGGATGGCTCTGGTTTAGCCTGGCACCAACACCCTCTGCTCCCCTCTAGTGACAGGTGCCAGGATTGCAGAGCAGAAGCGCTAGAAGGTAAAATGTGTAAAGTAGATGTCATAGAATTAATTCTAGGTCAGACCTGTGCCTACCTAGCAAGAGGCTGGGGGACAGGAAGAGACGTCTGAGGTGGTTTTATCTTAAAACAGGTAATTAGAGAAATTAGTAACAACACGTATTGGATATCTAAAAATAGTTACCATGTTCAGAGTGAAGGATGTACTAATTACCTTGACCTGGTCATGGCAGGATGTATGCATGTGTTGAAACATGTAAATCAAGAATAAAAGGAATACAAGTTGGGGACAGGGAGGAGGGAAATGGGGGTACCACCACAAGATTTGCTCATACAGTACATCTAATTATTGGCAATAAACATGTTTACAAAAATCATGTTGTATTGTGATTTGATGTGCTAGACACTGTCATGTGCTATTATTTAACATAAACATGCCCATTATCTCTAAGACAGAATTGTGAGAAGTATTAAGATTAATTGGACATATAGTAATTGGATTGGTCTAGAGAAGACAGACGATCCTCCCACTGAAGATGCTCAATTTGACACTCATGGGCCTATGACTTGGTGCGGATATTCATAGATTGAATAGGCTTCCAATCCATAGTACAGCAGAAGGACGGTAGAAAAAGGGTTAATGCAACCCTCTCTCCATCTCCATGGAAACCAGACTTGAGGTTACCTTTTTTGCTGCTTTGTCCTGGGAACCTAGTCAGTGCACAGCAACTTTGAGTAAAAGAATGGTGGTGCATCTGAAGATGCAAATATATGCTTTTAAATGAATTTCTGTCTCCAGAATGAGAAGTTCTGCTTTAGCCACACACTAATATGAGGCCTCACTCGTGTGGGCACAAAGAGACCTAGAATAATTCCTCAGACCTCTCCCTCTGCACCAATGTAGGAAACAGCCTTGTTCCTGATGAGTACATGGAGATCTCTATACACGGTGTCAAAAGCAAACAAGGTACTCTCTGTGATGCTGTGACCAAGGGAATGTTTGAAGTTGGAGTATTTCTATGCTCCTTCAAATAGGAGTCACTGAAAGTGGGATCCTGGAGCCCATCACCATTTGTGAACCTTTCTGCCTGTAGCCTACAACTACCAGCCAAATGGCACAGGGTGTGTGACATGCTAAATTGATGCAGAACACACTACAGTTTTCCACGCATAATATTCTGTGCTCTTTCTCTTCATCACCCAATCATACTTCCTGAACCTTTCCACCAGTGAAGAAAGGGTTGAAGGTATAAAGATAACATAACTGAAATATACTTGATACCAGAATAGCTATGGCTTGCTTGCTAGAACTGAGCACATACAAACTTTCAAAATTCTATTGTGTAAATGTAAGCATAAAGAATCATATTGATCACAAGCATACCTACCAGGGTTCTACCTGGTGTAGTCATTCAACCTTCTTGTTGCTGCTCAGCAAAGAACCCAACCAAAAAAAAAGCAGCTTTTGGAAGAATGGGTTTATTTTGGTTTACAGATTTGAGGGGAAGCTCCCTGATGGCAGGGAAAATGATGGCATGAGAGAGGGTGGACATCACCTCCTGGCCAACATCAGGTGGACAACAGCAACAGGACAGTGTGCCAAACACTGGCAAGGGGAAGCTGGCTAGAACACCCATAAGCCCACCCCCAACAACACAGCTCCAATGAGGTTCCAATCCCCAAACTGCCACCAGCTGGGGATCGGGCATTCAGAATACCTTCATTTGTGGGGGACACCTGGATCAAACCATTACACTGCCCTAAGTTTATTATATTTGTAAATATAATACATGTTATATTTGTTCTGGTTATCACCCACCTTCTATTCTTATTTATATTTGTCAATCTAGTTTACGTTTAAATGCATTGTAAAAACTGGATGACATCAGCACACTCGTTCCTCTAGGTGAATATGCTGTTTGCAGATATTTTTTCTTTAGAGATAACATTTAACACACAAGGAAATGCATAAATCATAAACAAACACTTAGTGTTGAGTTCTGTATAACCCCCAAATTAGATTTAAATATAAAATAATACTGTACTATAGAAATACAATACAAATTACATTTCAGGCACATCAGGTGTCCAGTGGTCAGTATGCCTGTGACCAGTGGTTCAGAGGCGGCCAATTCAGATGTGGAAAGTTTCACTTCCTCAGAAAGGTCCCACATAGCCATTCCAGGCAACCTCCATATCCATCCTGTAGATGGAACCATTACCCTGATTTCTCCCCACAGATGCGATGCTTAGTCGGGCCTGTCCTAGAGCGAGTCCTAGAAATGGATTTGCACTGAGTCTCTTGGTCTGGTTTTTTTCACATTACACTTGGTTGCTAAAATTCCTGCATCATATGTTTATGCTTTGTTCATGTGAATTTTTATTCTTAATCACATACTAGTACATATTTCAAGTGCACAGTGTAATTATTTGACACATGTATACATTATGTAGTGATTCAAATTGGCATTATTGGTATTTCTTTAAATAGTTATCATTGATATCTCTTTAAAGTTATTATTTACTTGCATTTCAAGCTCATGAGTGTCACGTGAGTAGTTCTTGATACAATGGATAATAAGATATTTGGAACTATAATCACCTAACCTGCTGTAGGATGCTATAAATTTTCCCTCCAATCTAAATCATTTGGTGTAAGTTACCCAAAAAGAATGGAATGCTTTGTGCATTTATGTGTCTCACTTGAAAAGGAGCCATGATAATCCTCTCTGTTGTGCTACCAAAGCAAGCCCAGCTTTTTTCAAAGAATACTTCTTTATGTACTTACTTATTTTAGAGAGAGAAAGAGAAAGAGAGAGGGAGAGACAGCACACAAGCATGGGTGTGTCCAGACCCCTCACTGATGCATTCACCACTTTGTGCATCTGGCCTTACATGGTCCTGGGGAATTGAAACTCAGGACGGCAGGCTTTGCAAGCAGCCTTTAACTGCAGAGCCATCTCCCCAGCCCTCTATTTAAAAAATTACTGAGTAATGTTAGGTTGTCGCTGTTTATGTTTATGGACATCCATGATGTTCCAGGTTTCTAGGTATCTCTATGTACTATGCTATGGACATTCTTGTATAAGGAAGATGGCAAGTGTCTATAATCCCAATACTTGGGAAATGGAGGCAGTGGGGTTGTGTGTTCAAGGCCAGATATGTCTCAAAATAACCAGAACAATAAGGGAACAAAGAGACTTCCACCAGAAGTGAGTGTATGTGCAGGAGCAGCACGTGGCGCATGGGGTCAACATTGGGTATCTTCCCTGCGTTCCTTTCCACCTTATCTTGCATAAGGTCTCTCACTGAACTCAGCAATTCAGCTACTCCGTCTAGCTACCCAGCTAATCCAGCATGTGTGCCTGCCTGTCTGGAGCTCCTGCCATGATGCCCGATATTTATGTGGGTACTGAACTTTTTTTTGCTTTTTTGCTTGTGCAAAAAGCACTTATGACAATATTTTTATTTTTCTCTTTATTTTTATGGATAAAGTACAATATACTCATGGTATATATTTAATGGAAGTTGGTGGCACAAAAGACAAAATATTTTAACTTCTGGGAGAAACACATAAATAAGTACTTTGGCATTTTCAGTGACAAGATTTTTTGTTTTTAACCAAACTACATAGTTTTAGAAAATAGTTGGGAAATGCTGAAAGATATTATTTTTAAATTAGGTGTGTGTGTATAAAGCTGTAAACTGCTTTAAAAAAACACTTTAATACCATGTCATATTGTTTTTTATTAAGTGACCTTTATGGAAAATAGTTGAAAAAAATGTCTGCCAAGGGAATCCCTTAACATAGGCATATCAGATACACATGAACAAGAGTTGAATATACTTGCTAGAGGAAAGGACATATATCTCTCATGTTACCTTTCATTCAATTGAAATACACCTTGGCAGTTGAAAATGCCTGCTCCAGACAGCCACTATCTCCACAGGGTCAGGCATCCACCAAGAGACAGATGGGGCTTCTCCCCAAGCATAGCACAGATCACACTTCCAGAATATTGGGGTTTTAAAGCTTTTGCTAAAATTACTTCATCTCATTAAATGTAAATTATCAAAATGTACATTGAAAGTTAACTGCAGTGACTAAAAGAAAAAAAAAAAAACCTCAGGGACAGTTTGCAACAAAAAATGGTCAAAGTCCTTTAGGCTTTTTTTTCCACAAGAAAGGCCAGTGAGGTAGTTTGTAGTGTATAGACACGCAGGAAGGAATCAGTATTCATGGAAGATCTTTGACCTCCCCAGCCCAGCTGCTTACCAAGGGATCCTCTTTTTAAGAATGGAGAAAAAAAATGTGCCAGTTCTAGGAATTTTCCTGACTGTGTGTTCCTGAAAACTGTGATTTCCTTTAATACTTCCCTGAAGGATGCTATTTTCCTAGTTCTGTACCAGGAGTGCTTGAGACGGGGTGAGGGTGAGACACTGTGAAGAACTGTACTTCTAAACTAGGTGTCCAGGCTCTTCTGTTTGTAACAGGCTGGCTGCTGAACTTTTATAAGAAAGCTGGGTAAGGCAAAAGTTCTTTCAATACTTAGGTGACAGACGTTTTTGAATTTAAATGTAGGATTCACTTATCCTTGTATGAATAAAATTAATTTTAGAAAACCTCCCTAACCACACAAATACTAGTTTGCTTGTCTACGAAAAATTCTTTTGTGACCCAGGATAAAAGTTAAGTCCAATGACCTTGACATTGACATCCTCTTCCATACCATAGAGATATTTGAAAGTTGTCACATTCTTGAGTAAACTGAAGTAGTTAATTTAAAGTGATTGATTTAGCTAAGTCTTAGCATCTAAAACCACATGAAAGTGGATAAGAAATCCAAAGACTTATTGTACTTTATCTATTAGTCACTTACTTAGTCTGGTGATAAACAGAACTATATCTCAAACTCGTTAGGACTTATGTATAGGCTCGACTGTGTCCTCAGTCAACAAAAAAAAAAAAAGGAAAAATAATTAAAAAGGAATATATATGTGAACTTTCTATATGGAAACAACAGAATCTACCTTTTCTAATGCGAGGAAACAGAAAGACCTTTCAGTTTTAGTATATTTATAAAAGTGCAAAGAAGCTATAAAAGAACTTCTTCAACATGTGGACATACATTCCTCCCATCTTCTATTATCTGGCAGCTGAATAAAGGAGTGTTTACTCCTGCTTCTTGCCTTGTAAAATGATAAATGCCTTTTTCAGACTCTGCATATTCATTATGTAAACATCCTTGCCTTTAATTATCCATACACTGCACCTGATGAAATGCTGGAACAAATGTGAAAATTATGAATTGTAGGCTTAGATTCTGATGGGTCTTCAGGAAGAAGGTGTCAAATCAATCAAGCAAATAGATCTTTGTGTTTCTTTGTGTAAGAAAAGTATAACAAAATCCTAAAGATCAGAAAGAACATTATCTGCCTGAGGTATACAAATAATATTTTGTTCTGAGGCAAAATGTAGCATATATGAGATTTCTTCCATGCATGCACTTAAAAGATTATCCCATATTTTGAGACTTGGTAGGGAAGTAAATGTTTCTTGCATTTGATTCAACTTTGAATTGCAAATGATAGTCATTTGGATCTTGTTATTGTAACCAAGATAAATCCATCAAAATTTCAGTCTAGGGATTCCCAGGTAAACACCTATCTGTGGCAAATGAGGACTTTGTCTGCATTTCCATGAGGCCCTAGAAGGACACTATCTGCAAACTCAAGTGAAAGGCAGACCTGTCCAGTCCATCGGCACAATTTGGAATTGCTGTACATTAGAAACTCGAGGACTGTGTGTTCTGGCCAAGTGCATGTGTGGAAGGCGGTCCTGTAAGATCCCGAAGGTGAGACAGTCTTCAGCATGCATCTGATTCTACAAACTGGTTCATGAACAAAACACAATCTGCTTTTGTGGCTTATGTAAAGATTGGACCTAATGGTTTTTGCATCACTCAAGGATAAAAGCTCTGTATTTTTAGTAGAGGCTGCAAAAGTGATTGTCTATAGTTGTGAAATGTAAAAAAACAAAACAACAATAAAAACAACAACAACAAATGATATGTTTGATCTGAAAAGGAAATCAGTGCCTGACATGACATGAGAAAGGATATTCACGCAGCACCATGACCACGAGGAGAAAGCCAACCCTTGAAAGCATCAAATGCCCACTGTCAAGCTGAGCTCCGCCATGGGAACCTGTGCTCACAGACAAGCCACTCAAGTCCCAATACTCGCAGACAGAGAAAAGTTTGTTTTTGACAGGATGCCAGCGTGACATACACATCAACACAGTTGCTTTTGACAGAAGTTCCTCCTCCAATTCTGGAGCAAATCGGAGCATAAATAGTGCACGTTTCACGTTAGAAGTTTCCCCTAGAGCCACACGGGGCCAAGTTCTGCAAAGTCTCAATAGTAGCCATGTTACAAGTCCCACAGTCTGACATTGGCCTTCTTCTGGGAGGATCACACGGTATTTCCTCTTCCCACAGAAATGTGATGAGGCAGTTCAGCTGCAATCACCTGGGAGCCAGGTCCTCTCCCACAGTTCTTGTTGACAAAGCTGAAGACCTCACCCTCCAGAGAACCCTCGAGTAAACACGTCAAGGCAGTGTGGTTTTTCTCCCAGCAAACGATGGGTCTTCACACATATAATACAAGATAGCAGTCATCTTGCGCGTATCTCAGAGGCTGGACTGGGGCTTTATCACCCATTCTGCCTGAGGATTTACATGGTACACATCCAGTATGTATGCATCAGGATCCAAGCAATGCTGTCCTGAAAGAGAGAAGCAAAGGCTGGCTTAGAGAGCAACTTCTGCGTAGCTTGTCTGTGCGTGTTCCTGCATTTATAAAGTTCAAGCAAGGCTGATAGTTTGCTAGTGTAGGTATATGCGCTTTGTAAAGTTTCTTAGCAAAAAGCATCCCTCCTCTTCTGTCTCTCTGAGACAATGAAATGATTCAAGTGAATCTTATGTGAAAGTGTGGAAAAGACAGACAACAGCCATATTGATCTTTAGACTCATTCATCAAGGAGGGAAATAGGACAAAGTGTACTTGTATGGTAATACATGTCCTCCAATGATGGAGCCAGGCCAGGAGGAAGTTGCTTTTAGAAATGGTCATTTTCTTGCTTTTCTATGGGTATATTGCCCTCAGTATCCCAGGCACTAGTCTAGTGTGAGGGTCAGACCTCTGCAGAGGCAACCCCTCCCCTTGAGTGGGAGGTGTCTTGCTAGAGCTACAACCTAGGGGCTAAAACTGATTGGTCAAATATGAACCAATCAGCTGTCTCTCTGACTCACCTGGGAAGAACTTAAATTAACTTCCCTCACATGGCAATGGAGTAGAAAGACTGCTGAATATCCAGGCCTTAGGAAGGTAAGCCCTTGCTGGGGTGGGGGCAGGCTCCAGACTTTTTCCCTCATGAACCTCTCCTTCTCATGATGGGAGCGCTCTATTATCTTTTCTTCTTCTGTTTAGTTAGCTGAACAAACTTAATTTCTATTAGATTCTTCCCATGTTCTCCCCACACTGGTGGCTGGAGAACTCTAACTTCCCACGTGGTGACTGGGAGGCTTCCCTATCCAATTCCCCTTTTCCTAAATTAATAAATTAGAATAAATGTGTAATAAGATTTATTTCTGTCCCTGTATATACTTCTTTTACATTAGAGGACACAAACTCGGGGGGGGGGAATTCTGTGGTAAAAACCAAATATAACTGTGCCAAGATTTCCCCGTATAACTAGGGTTGAGGCAACAGCCATGCACCAGACAGTCTCAGACACTTGCCTCTTATGGCACTTAAATAGTGAAATGCATATATAAAAATATAAAGCAAGTCAGGTGGTGATAAGAATATAAGAGCAAAACAAAGCAGGGAAGGCACACGGAGAGGATCCATGATCCAGGAAGGTGTCACCTGTTACTGAGAAGTTGACATGCAGATGAGGAAAGTTGAAGGAAGAGCATCCTAGGAGGTCAGCCGAGGCAAAGCCCTGAGGCAAAGTGTGCCTGATGCCTGGATGCACAGGTGTGGCCTCCCTGGGACACAGGTTTGTGGAACACTCTACATGTGGATTCAAACCCACGAGAGGCCTGAACTCCGCAAGGAAGGGATCTATGTGCAAACACCCTGAATTCCAAGAACTGTGCCCTCTGGCTCTCAAACACTGAGAGGGACAGGCTGGGACTAAGTGAAGTGACTGTGGGAGGAAAATCAGAAATGGAGGTCAGGCAGTCATGATGACAGAGGAATTGGTTGGATTTCACAGGGCGAGAGTTCTCTGGCCTCCACAAGAGGGTGATTTTGGTGAAGTGCTGAAGGAGTAAACGTTTTGGGGAGAGCACACTGGAGGAAGGAAGGAGAGCAGACAACTGATCGAAGGTTCCCAGTAAAGTGGAATGGGAAAAGGGGGCGGGCTTGAAGAGGAGAGTTTTTCTAAAGATAAAGAAATGCATATTCGTTTATTTTTGCTAATGTTTGGAGTCATAGAGTCTCCCCATGTAGCCCAAGCTGGCCTCAGACTCTTCAAACTAGAGGTGCGTGCCACCACACTTGGCTCTATGAACAACCTTTCTTATGCAGGTGGAAATGGTGAACTTGAACTTGGGAGGGAAAAGCTTTGGATGCAGGCAGGAACTGAGGCATGCATGGAGCCAGGTCCTGGGCAGGGAAGAACCTGGGGGAAGCAGAAGGGAAGAAACATTGCCCACAAAAGGGAGCCAAGGTAACACACACCCCACAGACAAACTCCCAAACCCAAGGAATTTCCATTGACCCACATCCATCAAGGACACAGGGTTGATCAGGGTTGTGCACAAAAAACTGAAAGATGAACAAAAAAGGTATTATTGAGCTGGAGAGATGGCTCAGTGGTTAAAGGGTTCTTCTTGAAAAATATCTGTTGGCCTGGGTTTGATTTCCCAGTACCCATGTAAAGCCAGAGGCACAAAGAGAAGCATGTGTCTGGAGTCTGTTTGCATTGCCAAGAGGCCCTGGCATGCACACACACACACACACACACACACAGAGAGAGAGAGAGAGAGAGAGAGAGAGAGAGAGAGAGAGAGAGAGAGAGAGAGAGAGAGACTCTCCTCTATCTCTCTTTCTCTGCTCAAAAATAAATAAAAAAATTTAAAAGGGTGGATGCCTTTAATCCCTGTATTTGGGAGGCAGAGGTAGGAGGGTCACTGTAAATTCCAGACCACCCTGGGACTACAGAGGGAATTCCAGCCTGGTCTAGAGTCAGTCCCTCCCTCAAAAAAAAAAAAAAAACATACAAAATGATATTGTGCTTTTGAAAGTCCAGGCTGACCTGGAATTCACTATGTAGTTTTAATTCAGGGTGTTGCACATAGGGCTCAAACTCAAGATGATCCTTTTACCTCTGCCTCCGAGTGCTGGGACTAAGGGTGTTCATCACCACGACCAGTTTCCCAGTTTAAGAGACATTCAGAAGACCCCCCCCTCCAAAGGCTATTCCATTCTCACACTAAAACAATCTCAAATAAACTTGAAGAATATTACTGTGATGGCTAGATTTTGTTGTCAACTCCATCTGTTTAGTAATCTTGGGTGGGTCTCTGAGGATGTTTACCAGAAAGTCCTCTCAGTAGGGGGGCAGGATTTAAGAAGGCTCAGGGTAGCTAGAAATGAACATCCCTTCCTGAAAGAGCAGTTCAGGAAGGAAATTCCAGAGACTCAGGAAGCCAACAAGTCTGGGAAAGGGTTATAAGACCCCATCCTAAGGGAATATAAAGGGGAAGGAAATCTCCTTCTTCCTCCATGTCTATTTGCTGTTATGTATATGGTGCTGGTGATGGTTTTTCTTTCTCTGCTTGGACTGTGAAAAGGGGTACAGCCTCTTTCACCATTATGGAACTGCCCTTGGATTCATAGCTTCAATAAATCTCTTCCTCCCATAAGTGTGCCTGGTTTGAAGGTTCATCCCATCCATGAGTGAGCTGTCTTCTACAATCACAGAAGATCATACATGAGGTTTACTAATTTTTGCCATTTATATAGGAAAGTTGTGAAACACAAATTTATAATAATAGCGGCATACTTCTTTTTAAGTCATCAGAGACGGTGAGAGTAGAAATTATCGAAGAATTGCTTACCTATATTTCCTCCAATTTCATATAATCTTTGGTTCTGCATCTTAATGCATCCAGATGAACTATGACTGCAAACAAAGGGGGGAAGGCAATATTATTTTAAGCCTCCTTAAAAGAACTCAGGTAAATTTGCATATTAGACAACATAGCAACAAACAGGTCATTCTGCCTAAATGAAATATATTCCATAAAAGTATTATCACAGAAGTCATGATAACTGCAATAAGCTGTTGTAGTTCTTGAGGGGCTGGGCCAACCTTAGACAAGATGGGATGCTCAGCAGGTATTGCAACAGCGAGTACAACACCACTGTTTGTACCACAAGACAGAAGTAGGGATGTTGTGACAAATCCACACACTTAATTTTGCCTTGTCATTGGCCACAAGTCTCTCCATTTAAAAAAAGCTAAGCAACTACTAGTGGCCAGGAGATATGGGTCAAGTTCATCAGTAGTATAGTCACCGGTAGGTTGCTCATTTCACGAGAGATAACCTTCCACCCATGATCACGCAAGCAATCCTGATTTAACTCAGTGGGTTAACAAAAGGCATGGAATAAGTTAGAAGTTAACGGGGAAGAGGATGAACATCAATTTCAAGGGAGAGGTTAAGAGACAAGAGAGGGTAATTGGTGGAATAGATAAAAATCCATTATATACATGCATGAAAATGTCAAGATGGAAAAAGTAAATAAAAAGGTAGAAAAAAAGAAGCCAAGTTTCATTTCTGTATGTGTCAGGGATTAGGTGGTATTTCCACCTCAGCCCACGTGACAGTTCTAAGCCTAACCAATCAAGGTTGACTTCTTTGCGAGTGTCTGCCCTGTAATAGGAGGAAGTCAGAGAAGGTAATTGCCTAATCCCATTTTTCCACTCTAGAAGTAGCTGAAAAACCAGTGCTGGTCAGGAACGACTTCAAGATGGATCACTTCAGACTGTCCTTGCCTCTCTATGGAGAGGAAGGATGCATGCCCTCTTGGTTCCATGCCAAAAACTTTCCGTTTGCTGTGAGAGTTTGATGTCACTGCAGGCTTGAATATCATTGTGAGAAATAATATATCCAGATACCACACATCTTTTACCCAGTCACTCCCAACAACAACATCATGCAAAAACTCAAATGCAAGTTCCCCCAAAGAATATTGATATTAATGCAGTATGTTTTATACCTCATTTCTATCACCTCAGGACTCCTACTGTTCTTCTTGTAGAACCACATCTGCCTTCCTCTCCTTAATGCTCTCTACCCCTGTCCCACCTCCCTGGAAACTACTACTCTAGTGTGTAATTTGTTATTTCACAACTGTTATACAAACAAGAGCATATTGTACAGAAGCCTTTAGTGCTGGCTTTCCCAGCAGGAATCCCTGTACTCTCAATCACGTCATTTCTCTTCTGGTGCTGTTGGAGAGCGCCCTGGTGTGCACATATCCCAGCTTACTCATGCTTGTTGAATGATTTCTAGGTCTGGCCCAGTTACGACTGCTTAAACAAAGCTCCTATATTTGGGTACAGACCATAGTATTGACATTATCTACATATTTTAAGAATAATACCCAGAAATTTGAATGTTTATTCATATGGAAGTTGGAAATTTGCTTTGTAATAAACTGACAAACTGCTTTATGATGCCTGTGACGGTTAGGTTTTGTTGTCAACTTGATCTTTCTAATTATCTTGGGTGGGTCTCTGAGGATGTTTACAGGAAGGCAGCCTGTCAGTAGGGGGCAGGATGTAAGGAAGCTCAAAGAAGCTAGAACTAAACATCCTTTCCTGGGAGGGCAGTGCAGGAAGGAAATTCCAGAGACTTAGGAAGCCATTAAGTCTGGGGAAGGGTTGCAAGACCTCCGCCCTAAGGCTATATAAAGGGGAAAGAGAGTTTGCTCTCTCAATTCTGCCTGTTTGCTATTGTGTGTCTGGTGTTGGTGATGGTTTTTCTCTCTCTTCTTGGACCTGTGAAAGTGGACCAGCCTCTTTCACTGTTACGGAACTTTCCCTGGATCCTTAGCTTCAATGAATCCTTTCCTCCCATAAACTGTGACTGGTTTGAAGATTCATCCCAGTGGTGTGTGGCTGACTACAACAGTACCACTGAACAAACTTTTATATTTCCACCAGGTAATGAATGAATGTAGTTTCTTTGCATCTTTGCCAGCAGTTGGTGTTCTTTATTTTATTTTAACCATTCTCATTGGTATGTAATGATGTCACTGTACTTTTACTTTGCAACTCCACAGTGGCTGATGTTGAGCATTCTTTCGTGGGCATATTTGTTATTCGTATATCTGCTTTGAGATATATGAGCTATGACTTGGATCAGGTATGCCCCCCCCCCAAATCCACATGCTACTAGGACATGGGACACCTTTAAGAGGGGTGATGTCCAATGAAAGCGTCCAGGTCATTGGGAGTATATGCCCAAAGAGGCTTGTGGTACTCTTTCTCTTCCTCTTTTTGCTTCAAGGCCATTAAGTGAGTAGTTTTGTCCCACCATGTGACCCCACATGATGGACTGCCTTCCTGTTGACCTATAAACAATGGGTCCAAATGAACATGAACCAAATCTCATTGATGACTCACAGTGAATCTGAGGCGTTTATCATGGTGGCAGGAAGCTGACTCATATTCTGATAAAATGTCCACTCGTGTCGTTTGACTGCTACATCATAGTCTCCTGATATTCACGTTTATCATTCAGAGATGTGCACAAACCTTATACTTACTAATCTTTTGATCTTCACATGTTATTAAAATTAATTATATTTCATTTTAAAGAAGCAATTCTAAAAATGCACCTGATGTAATATTTGTATTTTCACAATTTTTAAGTGTACAGTTCAGATGTTTTAAAGACATCTTTCATGCTGGGCAAACATCACCAGCATCTGTCTTCTCTGGAACTCCTTTCATCTGATAAAACTATAAACCCATGCCATTTATTCAACAATACTGTCCTTGCCCCAGACCTTTACAACCATTATCCTACTTTCTGTCACCGACTCTGAAATTTAACCGCCTTACAAAAATGAAGTTACACACTATTTGTCTGCTAGTGACCGGTTCATTTCACTTAAGACAATGTCCTTAAGGTTCGTTCAAATTGTGGCATATGTCAAAACTTCCATTTTAAGGCTAGGTCACATTCTATTATACGTGTGTGCCATATTTTGCTTGTCCATTCATCTAATGGCAAACACTAAGGTTGTTGCTATGTTTTGTCTAGTATGAACAGTGTTGTGAATTTAAGAGTAAAAACATCTCTTTGCAACCCTGCTTTTAATTGCTGGGGATTAACTCAGAAGTGAAATTGTTAAGGCATGCCATAATTCCATTTTTAAGGTTTTGAAGAAAATCACCATATTGCATTCCACAGTTGTTATACCATTTATTAATCCCACAGGCAATTCGCAGGGCTCTGAGTTTTCCATATCCTTCTTTCCAAGCAGTTGATATTTCTTCTTTTTAAAAAGTAGCTATTTGAACAAGTGTGATAATTCTATATGTCCTCAGTTCTTTGAAATAAAAACCAGGCAGGTTAATACCAGAGGGCCATTCATGCATATTCACACTTCATTTTAAACAGTCCTAATAGTTTACTATAACTAAACATCTATCTTTACCCTTAAATTATTGTTATTTTAAAAATGGTAGTTATTAAATTGGTACGATTGTAGAAATTTTTTCAGTAAAATTTTAATTTTAGGAATCTTGTGTATTTAGAAACACTTTAAAGATAATTCAGGCATTTCCTATATGGCCCATATCTTGTTTCCCAATTATAAACATACAGCATCAATATGGTACATGGTTTTTCAATTAGTAAACCAATACCAATACACTAGTATTAACTGAAGTCCAAGTCCATTCACATTGTGTTTGTTTTAGCCTTAATGCCTGTCTTCTGTGCAAGGAGCTCCTCTGTCATTGTAGTGGGTGACTAGAGACCCTCCGGCCCTCTATTTCATACTCACTGCTCTGGGAAGTTAGAACGTGGCCTCCTTCAGATATAGGACCTTTGCAGATGTAGGGATCACCTAGCTGGTATGCACATGGAGAAAGACACTGTAGTGATGTGGATACAAGGTGCAGCAAGCCAGATGCTGCTGAAGAAGCGAGAGAGACAAAAGGGACTTTCTCCCTCTTCCAGGAGGAAGCAATTCTACCTGCTTCCTCAGTTCCAGCTTCTGAATTGTGACAGAAGACATTTTATGTTGTTTTCAGATGCCAAGTTTTTGGTAATTCTATATCAGCACTGGAAAACTACTATGGTGTAGTGGGCTCTGATGGCTGCTTATGCTTACATTGTTTTGAGGCCAGTTTTGAGGAATACTGGTCAGGAATTTTGTGGAATGTTCACCAGTGAAGATGTTATATCTTTTCCCCCATTATTTAGGCTATGGTTATGTGTTCTAGAGAGGAAAGTCACCATTGTCCTCATGTCTTTTCAAGGGCACATACTATGACTATAATTCTTAAT
>PVHP010002348.1:17841-91271 GCA_004024765.1 Zapus hudsonius
TATATATATATATATATATATATATATATATATATATATATATATATATATATATATATATAATCCTTAATTAGATACATTGTATGAACAAATCTTATGGTGGTACTCCCATTTCCTTCCTTCCTGTTCCCAACCCACTGGAGGCCCTCCTTGGTGGGCGTACTGAATCTGTCCATGGGATAGGGGGTCACGAATAGCTCAGAAGGTAACCAGGATCCCCCCATTTGTGAGTTGTTGCTTAGGGGGGCCATATCTCTGGACATCCTTCCCCACCATGCTCTTACATCCTTTCCACCCCCTCTTCCACTCAGTTCTTGAAGGGTAACTTACTATATTTATTTCTATTTTTTTTACCCATTCCAATCTTCTTTCTTTTCTCAGAATCCAAGCCTTATTATTATTTCCTTTCTGTCCAGAGAACTTCCATTAGCCATGACTTATGGATAGCCCTGTGGACAACAATGTCTTAGTTTTCCTTCATCTGAGAAAGCTTTATTTTTCCAACCTTCCTGATTGCAGGACACTTTTGCTGAACATAGAATTCCCAGTTGAAGGTTCTTTGTGAAAATTGAAAAACTTCCTTCTGGCCTTCATGATTTTGATGAGAAAGTGACTGTAATTCTGATTGGTGCTGCCCCATAAGAAATGCACCGTTTCTCTCTGGATGCTCTCAGGACTTTGTTTAGTTTTTGAATGTTTAATTGTACTGTTTTGGCATGGGTTTCATTGGCTTACTCATTAGAGTTCACTTAAATTCTTGGATTTGTAAGTTTATGTTTTTATGATTTTGTGAAGTTTCTAGTCATTTATTTTAATGCTTCTTTCTTTCTTTCTTTCTTTCTTTCTTTCTTTCTTTCTTTCTTTCTTTCTTTCTTTCTTTCTAAGTAGAAACTTTTTATGGATACATCATGTGTTGGTACCAACATTTCCCTCCTCCCTTCCCCAACTCCACTGAGGGCCCTCCTGACTGGGATTGCTGGTATTCACCATGGGTTGTGGGGTGTGAGTGTGACAGCAGCAGTTAGTCATTGGTGGGGTCAATGCCTTTGGATATTCTGTCCCTAAGCCTTGGTGGGTGTATTTTAAGCCCACTTTAGTGTTGAGCTCTCAGCAGCTTCTGGATGTCTGCTTTGGTGCGTTTTGAGCATCCTCAGTGTTTGTCTCATTACCCTGGTGCAGGTTTTCAGGCTCACTGTGGAAGCAGCACTCTTGTTCATCTTGCCAATTCCTCTGTGGTTTCACCTGGGCCCTAGCTGATGTGTGAGGGGTGGTTCATCTTCTGCCAAGGAATTTAAGTGCTTTTTAAAAAAACATTTATTTGCACAAGTTGTATGAGGACCAGGGCTTCTTGGTGCTGCAAATAAACACCAGATGCTTGTATCACTTTTTGCATCTGGCTTAAGTGGGTTGCTTGGGAATTGAACCCCAGACTGCAAGCTTTACAAGCAAATGCCTTTAACCATTTAGACCCTTAAATGCAATTTTTTTGTCCCCATCCTATATATCCTTTCTGTTTGGGATTCTGAAGAGGGGGAACTTATCTCCCTTGTTTCAGCCTCTTGAAACCAATGATTCGTCCTCTGTTTTCAACATTCAGCCACTTCCAAAATGTTAAATAAATTGAGTTGGTCCTGTGGGCCAATTGGGCTATTTATTTTTAATATGATAAGAATGCTTTTTAAAGGATATACACAAATCTTACCAGAAATCAACAAACTATACCTGCTCTCCAACTGACAAATTTAAACAGGTGCTTCTCATCACTTGAAAACCCCAGGGCAAATGTTTACCCATGCATAAGCATTCCTAGACAAAATTTATGATTGACTTACAGAAGATTTGTAATGAGAACTGTATGTTTCATCCGGATTCTAAGGATTGTTAGTAGCATGTTTTAAGGAAAGCAATGCCAATGCTTTCTGGGGAGCCTAGATGAAATCTATGGAGATATTGACAAAACTAACTTGCCATAGTTTTCATTTTAATAAAAGGTAAAATTCTTTGATTGAATGGAGTGAACAAGATAAATGCTATCTATGATGAATCCTATACAGAGAAACTTCTCTACAAAGCAGCCTGTTACTGCTAACTATTCTCTGCTTTCACACTTGTCATTATTGGTAAATGTCCCCTAATCAACAGCTGGAACACCTGGAGTTCGCTGTCTGGTGAAAGCTTGTCTTCCATGCCAGCGACCTTCACATAGGTTTACTTACCTATTCTCATACTGAAATTTCGCCAGTATGTCTTTGGCTTTGGTATGGCTGGTCAGCTGTATAGCCATGGACACCTTGGAGAAAAGTGGAGCGTGAACACGTATGACACCTTCCGGAACATCAGACTGCCAGTGAGGAAAAAAAATTAGAACATTAAATCAAGATGGATATCAGGTCAAACGTAAGAGATATGAAAACAAGATAGAATATGTACACATGACCAACCAATTCCTACTGGAGCACAGTGGCTCTTGGTCTAACCAGAGACCAACTAGTGACCATGCCTGACATGGGAGTTTACTTTCATTACCCACTTTGAAAGCCTTACTAAATTCTCTTCAAATCATCAGAGAAGTGAGAGTGGGTTTAAACAAAAATCTAATGTTTCTATTAGTGTCTTTATTGAACAATGCCCCCCAAAAGGTTACTTTAAGCAAAATTTTATACCTATATGCTAAAAAGCCCAACTTTTTAAAGAATAATTAGCAACTGGGATGTCTCAAAAGACACCATAGTTCCGAGGCTCAGGATCTATTGCAGAAGAGGTGGCAGGAAGGTTGTAAGAGCCAAAGGAAGGGTAGGACTGCTTACAACGCAAACATCCAGACACAAAATGATCTTGATATTCATGACTTCCAAGTGCCTGACATACCTTCACAAGACCTTCATTATATGGGGAAAAGATGATGACATCAAAACAAAATAGAGACTGAGAGGGGGGAATATGCTGGATGTAGGATTTGAGAGGGGGAAAGTGTGGGTGTAGAGGTATTTATCATGGTTTATTATCTATAATTATGGAAGCTGTCAATAAAAGTTAAAACAAATTTAAAAAGAAAGAAAATATGGCTTCTCAAATACCCTCCTTCTTTAGCAGTCATGGATGGCCAGCCCCGATCAAATTCCACATGAGCCCTGGAACTCTATTTTTTAAGGAGTATGGCCAATGCCTTGCCTAGCATTTTGCCTCCAATTATCTTAATCTTAATAAGAATTATATTGGACAGAATTAAGTGCTGTTTTGAATGTAAAATATTCCCTTAGCCTCATCTGTTTGTGATTTGCCTAATACTTCATCCCCAGCTGGGGAAGCCTTTGGGAGGTGGAGCCTTGCTGGAGGAGGTGTGTCACCGGGGGTGGGCCTTGAGCTTTATTGTCCAGCTCTACTGGGTTTTCATAGCCAGCTCACTCTTGCTGCTCCCTCCCAGCTGATGTGACAAGATGTAACCCCCAGCTACCTGCTGAGTTTTCCCCACCATGATAAAACTTCCTCTTTAAACTGTAAGCTGGAAATAAATCTTTCTTTCCATAAGCTACTTCTGGTTGGTTATTTCATCCTGGCAATGAGAAGAAAACTGTTACAGAGTATATCTCAGCAAGAATACTTGCTTAGCATATAAGGGGCTCTGGGTTTGGTCCCCAGCACCCCCCCACCACACAAAACTTAGCTATAGGCACTTGAGAGAGTGTTCAGCAGGTAAAGTGCTTGCTTCCAAAGACTAATGGCCAGGTTCAATTCCCGTAAAACCAGATGCACTAATGCATTGGCAGTGGCAGGAAGCCCTGGGACACCTTACTCACTCTCTCTGTCTGCCTCTTTCTCTCTGTCTCTGTCTCTCTCTCTCTTTCACAAATAAATAAATGAAAAAAATCTTAGCTATGAAAACCTAGCTAGGAGTGAAAAGAAGTAAATTTCTGTCTGTTGGAGGATGTGGATAGGATACACTTTAGTTGTTTAAATACTGAACCTTCTCAGGATGGCTTTGGTGATGTAGAAGTTATATATGAACTGATTCAAAGCTATCCTGGAACAGCTATGTTGTGTGCGGAACTGAAATGCTATACTGAAGCACCGAGTCCCAGAATCCCAGCCTTATTTGGAAACAGGGTCAAGTGCCGATGTAATTAGTAAAGGTAAATCCAATGTGAGGCTGAGGATCTCTTCCTCCATTAAGAAGACTTCTTTATAAGAAGAGAAAAGACGCAGGGGGCACACCATGAGAATGCCATGCAAGACGAAGGCAGAGACTGAAGTGACGTGACACCCAGTTAGGAAATGCAAGGGCTCTACCTCCCAGTGCATCAGCAAGAGCTCACAGGGGCCTGAAGCAGATCTTTCTCTCCCAGCACGCAGAAGAAACCAGCCCTGCCAACACCTTCAGTTGGACTTTTACTCTCCAGTATTATATGTGCACAAATTCCTGCTGCCTTAGCCACTCTGTTTGTAGAACCCTATTGTGGTAATCCTAGGAAACGGCAACAAAATATTTCTAAATAGGGTCAGTTCAAATATTGCTTTCTTTTTATCACCAGGAAGAACCAAGAGATGGATGTGGAAAAATTTGGATTTGGACTGAGGAGGGGACAGCAAGTTTGCATTGCTAATATTTTTTTATCAACTCATGACCTTCCCCCTTAACAGAGGACCTTTACAGAAGCCTCTGGAAGATAAATTCCAAACTGTGATATTATTAAGCCTGTCATCACAACAATATGCCATTCCTTATCACCTTTGGTGGCTTCATATTGGTGTATAGGAAATTCTAACTACAGACCCTGAATCACAATTCTTGTAGAGCTCACTGCTTTATGTACACACTATAAATGGCAACTCTGCAGGATACAACGTTGCCCCAGTGTAGAGAAGAATGTGATTGATATGACCAGAGAATATCACCCAGGGATTTAATAGCGGGGGGGGGGGCATGGTGATGCACACTTGAGATCTGAGCATTCAGGGAGCGAAGGCTGAAGAGTCATGAGATGGAGGCCAGTCTCTGCTACACAGTGAGACCCTGTCTCAAAGGAACAAAGGCTGGACAATGTAGCTCAGCAGAGGGAGGAAGGTTTTCCTGCCTATGTAGCACAATATCCTGTGCTCATTCCTCGGAATCATAGCCATTAAACACATTAGTTGTTGTCGCCAGGCATGGTGGCACATGCCTTTAGTCACTGCAGTTGGGAGAGGTAGGAGGACCGCCGTGAGTTTGAGGCCAGCCTGAGATCACATAGTGAATTCTAGGCCAGCCTGAGCTAGAGCGAGACCATACCTTGAAAAACCAAAATAAATAAATAAATTAATTAATTAATAAGAAATAAAACATAAAAACATAAAAAAACCCTAAAACAACAATAAAAACAAACCAAAAAAAAAAAACAAAAAACAAAACAAAACTCCAACCAAACAAACAAAAAACTTTAGTGAATTTTTTTATTACCATTCTTCTTGAAGAGGGTGATTTTTGTAGTACCTTTGAGGTCTTAGGGCTGGCAACCTAGAGAAAACAAATTGAGTGTTAGGACTGAGAAAGCCAGGGTATGAAGCTTCTTTGATATGCTAGCATTTGGCATGCCACCAGTAAGGGGAATATAGCTATTGCTCATGATTGTGGTCAATCTGCTGGCAATCACCTCCCGCCTCCCCTTCGCACACACTACTTTCTTTCCCTGGATGAGCATCATCTTCTTCTCCCTTTACAGTGTTGTCTGTCCTTCAAGATGGAGCTCAGGAGCCACTTTTACCTTGAAGTCATCCACCACCCCACACGGGAGCCCATATCTCTATTAAGCTGTAAAACCCAGGTTCACTGTTCACACAATTGGTCTGCACTCAGACAGACTGCTGAGTCTTCCTGGCCTTCAGACAGGTTATCTCCCAAGCACAGGTTCTTTTCTGTGGAGATTGAGGTCTGGAGAGATGGCTTAGTGGTTAAGGTGCTTGCCTGCAAAACCTAATGACCCGAATTCCCCAGTTCCCACGTAAAGCTAGACGTACAGAGTGGTGCATGCATCTAGAATTTATTTGCAGGGGCTGGAAGCCCTGGTGTGCCCATTCTCTCTCTGTCTCCTTCTATCTCTGCTTGCAGATAGTCTTCTTTTTTTGAAGTGGGCATTATTTATTTATTTGAGAAAGTGAAAGAGAGAGAAAGACAGAGAGAGAATGGGCTCAACAGGGCCTCCAGCCACTGCAAACGAACTCCAGATCCAAGCATCTGGCTTTATGTGGGTCCAGGGGAATTGAATTCAGGTCATTAAACTTTATAGACAAGCATCTTAATTGCTGAGCCATCTCTCCAGCCCCTCTGCTTGTAAATAAATAAATAAAATATTTTTTAAAAGTAGACTGAATTTCAAGTCTCTGCATCCTTCTTCAGGTTGAATACAATCCATGCCTGCCTTGCAAGGTCATTCCCAAGTTCAATTAAAGTATTAAAGATGATCCTTCTCTCATCCAAGTACTAACCAGGCCGACCCTACCTAGCTTTCCAGATTAGATGAGATCAGGCATATTCAAGGTGGTGTGACTATAGACCAAAGATGATGCCTCAAAACCCATTTCCATTATGGACTGCCACACAAATAACTGTACTGAAGCCAAAGTTTCCAGGAATGCAATGAATGTGT
Source organism: Zapus hudsonius (assembly GCA_004024765.1). Classification (NCBI taxonomy): domain Eukaryota; kingdom Metazoa; phylum Chordata; class Mammalia; order Rodentia; family Dipodidae; genus Zapus; species Zapus hudsonius. Next base: position 24,462 of record PVHP010002348.1, read on the forward strand.
TAATAAATATTCAAGAAATAGTTATTCCTTTAGTTTTCAATCACCAGAAACACTTCCTTTTCTATGTATGTGATATACTGGAGAGTGGACTGCCTTTGAATGTAGTTCATTGGGTTCAAAATACTGACTTTCAGCTTTTCTGAAAACTATTTTAACCATTTTGAAATCATTAATAGAATAATGAATAATCTTCACGAGATAGGTATTTCAAGAACTTTTTGCTTATCAAAAAGTACATAATAGCCTGAGTTCAACTCCTCAGTACACACACAGTGGGGCATGCACCTAGAGTTCTTTTGCAGTGGCAGGAGACCCTGGTGTGCCTATTCTCTCCTCTCTCTCTCTCTCTCTCAATAAAAAAAGGAAAGCACATAATTGAACACAATAAAAAGATCTCTTTACTCTATTTTAATGGGTAGACATCATAATTCCTATTTGGTTCTAAGAACAAGTAATAGTGAGCTGTTGGTGCTCCTCTGCGGCCCTGACTTCCTGCTTTACAGTTTTCTGTGACTCTCACCTCCCGCTCTGTGGTTTTCTGTGACCCTCACCTCCCACTCTGTGGTTTTCTGTGGCCCCTCTGTGGTCCTCACCTCCTACTCTATGGTTTCCTGTGACCCTCACCTCCCACTCTGTGGTTTTCTGTGACCCTCACCTCCCACTCTGTGGTTTTCTGTGGCCCTCACCTCCCACTCTGTGGTTTTCTGTGACCCTCACCTCCCACTCTGTGGTTTTCTGTGGCCCTCACCTCCCACTCTGTGGTTTTCTGTGACCCTCACCTCCCACTCTGTGGTTTTCTGTGACCCTCACCTCCCACTCTGTGGTTTTCTGTGGCCCTCACCTCCCACTCTGTGGTTTTCTGCGGCCCCTCTGTGGTCCTCACCTCTTACTCTATGGTTTTCTGTTACCCTCACCTCCCACTCTGTGGTTTTCTGTGGCCCCTCTGTGGTCCTCACCTCCCGTTCTATGGTTTTCCTCCTGAGAAGTTTCTTCATACTCGGGAGCTGTTTCTTCAACAACATGGTGGCTTCATTCATCCTTCTCACTTGTGTGATCAAGAAAGATGGAACCTGGAGAAGACAAGGGGCTTGACTAAAGGGAAGACACATGAGTGAAATCTCCTCCACAGATCCAGTCTTGTCTTAACTCCTCAGTATCCTGGAATCAGGCACTGTGTAAAAATTTTAAAATGATGAGCTTTTCTATTTTCTTTCTTGCTTGATTTTTCTTTCTTCCTTTCCTTTCCTTTCCTTTCCTTTCCTTTCCTTTCCTTTCCTTTCCTTTCCTTTCCTTTCCTTTCCTTTCCTTTCCTTTCCTTTCCTTTCCTTTCCTTTCCTTTCTTTGTTGATAGAGATTTAGGTGTCATTAATCCTGGCATTTTCAAATATAATTTGCTTTAGTAGATTCTTGTCCTCCTCTCCTAAACCCTATTCCCCTCAACTCCCGAATTCCTGAATTCCTCTCCTCCACTAATTCCTTCCCCATACTGTTTACATGTCACATGTGTCCTTTTGTCCTTACCTCACTTATCTTCCAGATCTTTATACATGCATTTGCTTACCATTCTATACCTTTATAAGTTTTACCACAATTGTCCATAGATAGAGAGTTAGATAGATAATTATAAGCTAAGACCTGCACATCACAGAGATCATGCAATTTGAGTCCCCTCATTTAATACAATTACATAAAGAATTTGTTTAATAGGAAAACCATATTTAGAACATGTTTAAAGGATATGTGGTTTCCTTGCTATACAAAGGGACTGGTTCCAGGAACCCCTCATATACCAAAATCCTTGGATTCAAATCCCTCATACAATAGTGTAGTGTAGTTGTGCCATACAATACCTAATATAATGTAAATCCTCTGTAAGTTATTGTTTCGCTGAATAGTTTAGATAACAATGACAGGAAGAATTTGAGGTTCAATAGAGATGTTCAAATCATTTGGAGTCATTATATTGTCAAGCTGTGGCTGGTTGAATCCAATGGACAGGGATGGCTTCTTCTATTTCCTCCTTCCTCTAACCAGGGGAATAGCCTGATCACAAAGCCTTTATGTTTCCTAGCAATTGATGGCTTTCTGAAAGGAGCCCATAGTCGCCAGGCTGTTTCTTACCTTCCATAGAATTTTCTGGTACTTTAGCATCAGTCGGATGATGTGGGCAGCCGTGTTAGCTAACCGAAGCTCTTCACAGTCCGAGTGTTTGCTTCTGCTGAAGAACAGGTTTGGCGCCATCACAGTGGAGATGTTCCATATGCTCATGCGGTTTTTTGATTCATTGGCAATCACTTTATTGAAGAATGTCATCAGAGCCTAGCCAGAAACAGAACTATGTCACACTATTGTAACTACCGAGAGGCTTCCCCGATTACCACCATTCGCTTCTATATCCGTTTAGCAGGTGCCAGACATGGAACTGCTGATTTTCTATTTTGCATCAGTCCAATCTTTTGTTGCTATGCCCCAGTTCCCCTTTGGGGGATGGGAATGTTTACTTTGTGTCATTATGGGTTGGAAGTTTTTAACTTGTGTTTTGGTTTTATAGGTTCACGGTGGAGAGATTATCTTGTGTCTCAGACAAGACTTGGTACTTTTGAACAGAGCAGGGTCTGATAAAGAATATGGGGACATTTAAAGCTGGGACTGGATTCATTTTGCATCATGAGATAGTTGTGAGTCTATGGGGGACCAGGGCAGAATGTGGTGGTTTAAATGTGAAATGTCCCCACAGCCTTGTGATTATTAATGTCTTATATTCAATCTCCAGGTAGTGAAGCCTTTGGAAGGAGGTGTATCACCTGGGGTGGGGGTTCTTGAGGAGGATTATTAGATCAGCCCTATAGGGTATTCAGTAGTCAACTCACTCTTTTTTTAAAAAATATTTTTTATTTATTCATTTTGAAGCAGAGAGAGAGAGAGACAGAGAGAGAGAGAGAGAGAGAGAGAGAGAGAGAGAGAGAGAGAGAGAGAGAGAACCAGGGCCACCACCTTGTGGGTCTGGCTTATGTGGGTCCTGGGGAATTGAACCCGGGGCCTTAGGCACTGGAGGCAAGTGCCTTAACCACTGAGCCATCTCTCCAGCTCAACTCACTCTTGTTGCTACGTTTGAGATGATGTGGTGCCTAGCCTGTGCTCTACCATGATAATCCCACATTGATGAAACTTCCCCTCAAAACTATAAGCCTTAAATAAACCCTTTCTCCCATAAACTGCTTCTGGTTGGGTGTTTTGTCCCAGCATCATAAGAATAGAATGAGTTCATGGGCCCTGTGTCCACTTTCATTGCTTAGAAATACTAAGAAGTGGGCTGGAGAGATGGCTCAGCGGTTAAGGCACTTGCCTCCAGTGCCTAAGGCCCGGGGTTCAATTCCCCAGGACCCACATAAGCCAGACCCACAAGGTGGTGGCTCTGGTACTCTCTCTCTCTCTCTCTCTCTCTCTCTCTCTCTCTCTCTCTCTGTATCTCTCTGCTTGAAAATGAATAAATAAAATATTTATTAAAAAAAGAGAAGTATTAAGAAGTAAGGTAAATGATTTATTTAACTGCCTGATTCATAAAATAATTCTAATTCTCTTTTACGGGGTTTATTGTACTGGAATCTACAAATAATAGATTGTGGTTTTTTTCTTATGTCCTAAACAAGCTTGACAACTGTTAAAATTAAACATAAGCCAGGGAAAGAAAAGACCGCAGTTCAAATAAACGTGAAATGCAGTTTTGTTGTGAAGGAAGGAAAGTAATACTATAAAACAAAATAAAAAGTCCTTAGTTTAAAGCACTACTGTTGGTAACCAATTTATTGTTTCTTGGGAATAAAAGTATTTAAACCACATGGGCTTCTCATTTCTAACCTCAAATATTAACTCAGTTGAGTTAAAAAAAATATTTTTAGGTATTATTTTCAGCATTATGTCACCTGGCCTCAAAATGACCAGCTCTTTTCTTTAATATTTTATTTATTCATTTTCAAGCAGAGAGAGAGAGAGAGAGAGAGAGAGAGAGAGAGAGAGAGAGAGAGAGAGAGAGAGAGAGAGAGAGAGAGAGAGAGAGAGAGAGAGAGAACGAGCGAGCCAGGGCCACCACCTGGTGGGTCTGGCATAAGTGGGTCCTGGGGAATTGAACCCCGGGCCTTAGGCACTGGAGGCAAGTGCCTTAACCGCTGAACCATCTCTCCAGCCCATGACCAGCTCTTTTCAACTCGTTCCTTATATCAATTTCATTTTAAAGATTCCAAATACCTGCTGTACTTAGGCCAAGCTTCCCAAGTTATAAGACTCGTTCTCAGAATGGCAGGGGGCACTTTGAGTTTTACTAACACATGGCAAAGAAATGGATTTGAATGGAAAGGAAGGATGTGTGGGAAGAGTTATAGACTGAGTCCATCAAATGTTCCATTAGATAGTACTAGAGAAATCACTCCTCCGACCCTCATTTTCCTAACCTGTAAAGTGACCAGATTCCATCAGATGACATCTGCAATTCTGAAATTATAAAATTATATTATCTTCAGATATTTAAAAATAAGAACATTCTAGAAATTCCATGTAATTCAATGATTTTAAATTTACTTCTCAGAGCCACTCCTTTGATTTTTTTTCCTGCTACAGTGAACAACTAAGTAGTTACAACAATATAAATTATAATATAATTACAATATAAATTACCAAATGGCCTTTGCTTCTTGCTTTCGTTTATTTGTGTGTATGTATGCTCTGTATGTGTGTGAACTGTGAGTGTGTGTGTGTGTGTATGAGAGATGGAAAGAGAGAGACAGAGAGACAGAGAATATGCATGCCAAGGCCAGAGGGCAGCCATGGGTGGCATTCCTCAAGTTCATCACCCACCTTTTTTGAGGCAGGGTCCCTCGATAGCCTAGAACCTACCCATTAGGATAGACTAGCTGCCCAGTGGAATTCAGGAACCCACTTGTCCGTCTCCCCAGCACGGGGATCACAGGTACATGCTATCATGCCTGGCACTTTTACATGGGTTCTAGGGATTGAATTCAGGTCCTCGTGCTTGCTTGTTGAGCACGTTACTGACTGGGCCCAGGGACTCATTTACTTCTGACATCATCCCTTTTAAGTCTTTCATTCTCTCATTCTACCACTTAATCTTGACATTTGGTTAGAAACTCAGTTTCCCTCAAATGAACTAAACCTGAATTTTTCAAGAATTTCTATTCTTTCTGTTTTTCCCCAGCAATGACGTCAGTGGGAGGATGGAAGGCAGCAGGCTTGAAGCATGCCAAGATAGCTCTGTAAATTGTCATATCTTTCCATTTCCCCTAGAAGTGCCCATGACGGAGTAGGACACGAACACCGCATACCTGGGCTGTGTCTCTGTTGGCATCAGGCAGAGTCATGACCATGAGGTGTAAGGCTTGAAACTGCACTTTGATGTGATACCCTCCTAGCAAGAAAACAGAAATAATGTCAGACTTGAAATCACACTGATTCATCCTGACAGCATCTGGGCTCACATCTGGTGGCCCAGGGGTGGGGGTGGGGAGGCTTCAGACAGGTCATTGGGGGAGGATTTAGGTTCTGAGTGGACAGATGTTAATTGTCCACCTGGATAGGAACCTCAGGCTGTTATCTCCCTTTCAGTCACACAATGCCCTTAGACAGGCAGGTGACCTGTTACAGAGATCTTCAAAATAATTCCAAATTGGATAACATTTTCCTTTTCAAAGGCCCTTTTTCAGATTTCGCCTTATATGATAAAAAACATAAGACTCAAATCTCAGCCCAAGAGCAAATAAACCTCGATTCTACTGAAGGACACAATGACATATAATTACTAGGACTGTACATCCTAGAAGCAGATTCCAAGGAGGCATTATTACAAAATCACTGTATGAGGTTGAACAGGTTGTTTAACCCTATACTGCCTCAATCCCTAGAGATCCTTATCATCTTAGTGTGGGTTCTCGTTTTTATGACCCATAATGCTTATTCTTCTCTTCACTAGTCCCATGAGGTTTCATTGGAACCTTTGATTCTGATACATTGAATTCTTTGATCACTGCTGCGTCCTCGGTGATACGAAAGGGTCAATGACATTTTGATTAAGGGATGTGATACCAGGTGGAATTTTTGATAAAGCAACATTGTGTAGGCATTGCCACACAAAAAAAGTTAATTTATAGCAAGGACATTTAGGGGAAGTAACTAGAGGAGTTTTGGAAACTAGTATTTTATTCCTTAATAACACAAGATGGCGCCAAAAGGTAGGCATTTATGCATCCGCAAAAATAATCTATAGCTATGCTGAAAATGTTTGAGTACATCAAAGAATTCAGGCTTTCCTTCATCTCTCCATATTCTCCTCCAAATTGTCTCTTGGTGAGGTGTTACTGGAGGACGAAGACATTGGCCAAGGAAACACTTTCTATCTGTTTATGTCCAATGGCTGAATGGGCACCACTTGCTTATAAAATTACTGAGTGCTGGAATAGTGTAACTAACACACAAATGACAACCTCCTAGTACACAGGAAGTTGTGTGTGCCAGGGAAGTAGGTGACATATGTATACAACTATGTCATGGGTGCAGTGGCAGGTATGTTTATAGATTGGATCACTTGTGAATTTTGGATATTTACGTCAAATTTCTAAGCAAAACGTGACACAAATCTGAAGTAATGACAACAACATGAGCATGCCTGAATACCAGGACCTATTAAGAACATATCTAAGTACAAAGAATTTAGGGGCAGATCAGACATTATTTGAATGTATAAGCCTGAGGCCAAGAGATGTCTCTAATCCTCCAATGCAATCCAAAAACACGACAACACGCCTCTGGGGAAAAGGACAATAAATAATTTCAGATGGCAGCACAAAATCTATCCATTTTCTTCAGTTTCAAAGAAATTATGAAGTTCCCTTTAAAAATTGAATTTGGCAAAGAATCCATTTTTATTTTACTTTAGGGAACTTGTCCTACACTGTTTATAGTTAATTTAGTTAACACATCCTAGGAAAGAGCTTTCTTTCTTTTTTTTCCTGAAGTCATTATTTTCCCAGAAAGTTATTATGCCTTTCATGGAAGTATCTACAGCTTGATTGATGAACTATTAGTCTTTTTAATTGAATGGGCAATTTAGGGGCCAAGATTGAAAAGAGAAAATAATTACACAAGTGAGAAACAATCTGTGCCCTCTGAACTCCACTTGAGTATCCAGAGGGTAGTTCACACACATGCACAAGTGTTCACAGCTCCCCCACCCCTTCAGAAAATCTTGTTACTTCCTTCATGGAGGCCTAAGGGTCATTACATCCCACTGCTCATGGGCCAGGACTCGTGCAGAGATGGCTGGTATGAGATCAATCACAGACACTATAGTATTTTCCTCCAAGGACTCCTTTATTCATTTTCTAGCAGGGAGAGAGGAGAGAGAGAGAGAGAGAGAGAGAGAGAGAGAGAGAGAGAGAGAGAGAGAGAGAGAGAGAGAGAGAGAGAGAGCACACTAGGGGTACCACCTTGTGGGTTGGGCTTATGTGAGTACTGGAGAATTGAACCCGGGGCCTTAGGCACTGGAGGCAAGTGCCTTAACCACTGAGCCATCTCTCCAGCCCCACCTGAACCCTTTCTAGCCTTGGAGAAGTACCAACTCTTTCACCTGTACCTGCATACCTATGCTTAAGACTCCAAGTACCCCCTACTGGGGGTGAAAGCCCTCACTGTATAATTCCATTCCACTTTTGTCGTTTTTATCCTCATGGTATCCTTGATGATATTCAACCTTTATGACCAGACATATCAAATTATTTCCTGACTGCTAGGTACAATACCTGTCCCAATTTTTGTGCTTCTTATCAAACATTCCAACAAAGATCTGATCTACCAGACTCTGTAATTTTCAGAAACACTGGGTGGTTTTGTTACTTTCACAGACAAAATGTACAGCAATGGGGTGTCATCAGACCCAGAATGTTAGAGTTTTGGAAAGGAAGGACCTCATATTTCTTGATGGACTATTATTCTAAGGACACTATTCTAAGTGATTTCACTTAATATCTATCATAACCCTAGTTATTCCGTGCCATCTTTGGGCACAGCACATGAAGCTTAGAAAGTCTGACCACAGAGTTAAAAGATGTTGCCCAGTTAATTCAAATCTCAAGAGCCTGGTCTTTCTGCAAATGCCTCTGCTTTTAAATAACTATAAATACTTCTAAGTTCTGTTTATCAGATTTAAACATGTCTGTAAGCGCATGCATGACTGTTTAGCACTAAATAATATTTCAGCCCAGTATTGTCAGGAAACAGCAAATCTATGTTTTCTATTTCGTTATGTGCTTGGCTGCTCAATCACTGAATTGACGTCACATTTTAGTCTGCTCACATTGAACTTTTTCACCTACTTTCCATGAGAGTGATGAAGGCGGGCACGTATTCCACAGGGAAGAGAGAGGTCGGGAGTTCTCTGAAAAATGCTTTCAGCATCACAGCGGCTTCTCTATGGCACATTTTGTCCCACCTAAACTTATCAGCATTAAACTTGGCATCCAGTTCTTCACGGTATTGCTGTGAATCAAGGAAGACAGTCAACAGCCAATGACTTTCTAATCACTTGACCCCCTTTTGGAAACTATTATTACATAAGCTATTTTTATTTTGCAAATAGATCCATAAGACAATCATCAGGGTGCAGAGCATTTACATACTTATTTGTGAATTCTTCTTAAATGGTTCTAAAATGTTTTGAAGTAATATTACTCTTGGAATAATTTGCCAATTCTCCACCAATATGAAAGTTCTTTAGTTAATCTGCAGTTTCATTTCTGTGGGTTTGGCAGGATATCACAGTTCCTACCTGATAATAAACGCACTGCTAGATTTTGACAAGGACCCCATCCCTGACTTTTTTTCTTTCATAATCCTTCTGCTCTCCTCACTTCTATTTCTAAATCAGACTAAGAATGTGTGCCTCTCAGCTCGTTCACATGCAGAATGAGAAATATCTCTGCCTTCCCTCCAGCATGGTCAATGGTGTGTTCCCAGGGTGGGGACAGCAGCATTTTGTGCCAACACACACACACACACACACACACACACACACACACACACACACACACACACTCATCTTCCACATGTTTTGCATCTCTGCCCTATCTTCATGAGTTGTGGAACACTGTGAATTTTTTTTTTTTTTTTTACAAAAAGCTCAAGGCTCCCATAAGTTCTACTCATGTTAATTTCATACTTGGAAAAACGTGCATTATTGGATCATTTGTTTATCAATTCCACCCCTTCTCTCAGTTTCTATACCAAGATCAAACTCATTGACCACCATCCCCTTGAGCCAGAAAGTTACCTGTAATCCTGGGCAGGTGGCATCATACTAACTACCTGACTCATACTAACTACCGACAAATGGATACATAGAAAGAGAATCCTGGAAACCTTCTATTTCTTACAGTTTTCATATCCTCATAGGTTGACAACTTCTACCCTTGAACCTGATCAGCCAGAGTCAGTTTGCATATCTCAGCTCACTGACATGCCAGACAAAAATGCCCTCATGACTCCTGGAGTCTGCCAGTGGAGATTCCTGACAAGCTTCTTGCAGAGTCACATGAGGTTCTGAGATTCTAATACACCTTCCAGTCCTTGCTGAAGTCAGGAGATCTTTCCAGGACTCTAACAGGACAACTACTGCTAACCCCACCATACTTTGCTGATGAATATACTTGAGAAAGCCATCCACATAGAAAGACTTCACCCTAGAGAAAAAGCTGTGCTCTGGGAAGAGGAAGATGCCCAAAATAGAAGTGAGGAGAGAGTAAGGATTATGCTGCATCTTTAAGTCTCTTGTAGCCCCTTGGATGAGATAGTTTCATGAACTGATAGGAATAATTCATTAGACCACAAATATGTGGGATCATGGGCATATAAAAAGAGAAGCAAATTTCTGGGGTCTGGTCCTGTGGACTGCTGAGGGCTTTGCCAGGGAAAAGGATGCAGAGGGTAGCCTGGATGGAAAGAACAGGTCAGGCATTGGCACACATGCACAGTGACCCAGGCTGTCTGGGAGCCCCTTTGAGGTCAGCACTATTGGAGCCCTCGCTGGCCTGAGCAGCAAGGAGCCTGGGGACACACAACTGGCAATTTCTATGTATAAATTTAAAATTAAAAAAAAATCTCCCTGAGATTAAATTGGACAATACCACATTAAGCTTGCAGACCAGAGCAGCCCATGCAGGCAGCATTCAGTAGATGCTGACACTCAATTGTCCCTGCTTCAGGGCTGTCATTGCTAGAGAAGACACCATGGCTGTGTGGTGTGACTTCAGGTAACGGTGGCATCCAATGTTGTCTGGGTGGCTAGGAGAATATTGTCTTCAGACTCTAACCAGAGATGATTGGAGCACATGAGCAGAGCTGATTTTTTTTTTTTTTGGTGGTGAATCAGAATATAAAGCCACAGAAAATAGTGAATTGACCTGGTCAAGGACAAGAAGCCATGTTTGAGTTGAGTGTGCTGGGCACACCTGTAAATTCCACCACTCAGGGGCTCAGGGAAGAGCACGGTGAATTCGAGTTCATTCTGGGTTACATAGTGAGACTCTGTCTCAAAAGGACAAAGAAGCATGCTGGGGAAAAGGCTCAGAAGTTAAGTGTGCTTCTCACACAAGCATGAGGGTGTGACGGCGTCTGAAACTCCCTGAGTTCTAATCTCCTAAAACCCTAGTCCTCAAGGGGAGCAGAGAGCAAGGAGTCGCCCGGGGTCAGGCACAACAGCAAGCTCGGGGATTAGTAAGAGATCCCGCTCAAGATGAAAATGTCCAGGACAGAGCAGGACAGGGAGTGTCCCCAGCTGCAGGGGATCACATGGGGCTCTGCAAAGGCATGTACATGTGCATACAACCCACTCACACCACACACACACACACACACACACACACACACACACACACACACACCCCAAACACATAAACATACATCACACACATACACACACTCCAAACACATAAACATACATTACACACACACACCCAAACACATAAACATGTATTATTACACGCACACCCCAAACACATAAACATACATCACACACATGCACACACATCCCAAACACATAAACATACATTATACACACATCCCAAACACATAAACATACATTACACACATCACAAACACATAAACATACATTACATACACCCCAAACACATAAACATGTATTACCCCAAAACATATAAACATGCATCACACACATCCCAAACACATAAACATACATTACACACACCCCACATAAACATATGTTACCCCCAAAACACATAAACATACATTACACATATACACACACCCCCAAAACATAGACATACATTATACACACACACACCAAACACATAAACATGTATTTTTACACACACACCCTAAACACATAAACATACATTACACACACGCCTCAAACACATAAATATACATTACGCACACACCCCAAACACATAAACATACATTACACACACACACATACACATACACACATGTGAAAACATGCAAGTAAAAAAACCACAATAAAAAAGTCACTTTTTTTTTTTACAGTTAACAAGAACATAGGCAGAGTCAAAAGGCGTGTCCTTAAACACCTTTGAACATTACGATAAACAACTGATTCAACTTCTGAGGTTTTGTCACAAATAGACAAATGCTGGGCTGCGAGCCACCTCAGGAAGGAAACCAACACACCAGGTGACCTAACTGTACAGCAAGGAGAGCCGTCTCTGAGCTAAAAAGAAAACCTCACATGTCTAACAGTCTGCTTTCTTCCAGAAAACAAGGTCCCGGAGTTTGGCTCAGATTTCTGCAATATTTTGAAAAGACAATCATGGCACACTGCAAAGCTTCGAATCGGTTCCAAATGATCTGGGGCCTCCAATTCAAGAACTGGCATTGCAGTTAAGGCCCCACTGGGCTACAGCCTGGAAGCTTCCTCTCAGTCTTCCCAGCGTCCCAAGCACAGAGCCAGGCTGGACTATTTAATAGCAGCATCTCCAAATAGCTCGTGTCATTTACATGGCACAAGTTGAGAATAATTACAGTGGAGTTATGTTGTTTTTTTTTAAAGTCTTTCCTCAAACACGTTCCTGTTCCTAGAAAAGTACTTTAGTGGATGAAATTACAAAGGTCAAAACAAAGCAAACAAGCAAACAAACAAAAATAAATAAGTGAATATCATTTTAAGGTCTGAATAATGGAGAGACATAAAGACCAAATTTCCAAAGCCTCTCTCAAGTGTCATTATTTCCCTGCTTCTGTTCACTGGCCCAGATTTCTTTCATGTTCGCTTTCCTGTAGCCAGAACTAGGAAAACATCTGTATTACATTTCCTAGGCTAACAAGCGGTGGAATGAATAGGCTGACAGGACATAAAACTCATTAGGGAAAAAAAGAGACTTTTCCCTAAATGTGGCTCAGGAATGCATGTGCTTGCAAAGCCACTTTGAAGGGAAGATGAGCCTTGGGTCAGCAGCATTTTCTTTCTTTCTTTTTCTTTTCCGTCAAATGGTTAGCTGAAGACAAGTAACTTCTCTTCTGACGTCAAACTTCACGTACATAATAAAAGCTGCAGGTTTTCTCTCATTGATTATTTAGAAAAAGAGAATTTAGACCACATTTATTATGCTTTTCACAAATCCATGCGCACACATGCACACACATGCAAACAGGAATCCTAAGAAACTGCAACAACAGCTCGCCAATCACTGAGGAGATGGGGGGGGGTTAGAGAAGCTGGGGGCTGATTCTCCTTAGGAAATTTGCTTTGTTGACTTTCCTTTGGGCCTCTGACTCTGTTGCTATCCAAGGACAACCAAACTGGGAATAGTTTTTACCCTCAGATTTCAGATGTATTTGTTCAAGACAGTATCTAAGGATGGAACATGAAAGACCAAGGAAAAAGAAGATTCTATTTAGAAGTCTTACCCTTAAGGAGCCATTTCTGGGTGCAGGGAGGCTCCATGGCCTGGCCCATGCTTCCCAGTGTGGGGTTCCCCTACAGGGAGGAACTGTCAGCCTGTACCATAGCCCAAGGCGCACTTGCCCCTCCATCTTTCCGAGATGCTGTCCCCCACGGGGGTCTTCACTGCTAACCCATCTTGACTCTCTTAGAGGATGTAACAGACAGTCCACTTATTCCCTTTCCAGCCCCAAACACCTCATCCCACTTCCACACAGAAACACTGACACTTGTGATGACTAGCAGAATTTCTCCAAACATGCACCGAAATGAGTTCACATAGAGATGCCTTTCTGCCTCTGTGCCTTTCATTTCATAGTTGGACTGCAACCAACTTCGTTTTTCTGTCACGCTCTGAGACACTTTTCTTAGGTATCCATCATGTAACATACACGGCCAGGGAAGAGTCAAGGGCAGATATGGGCTCTTCATTGTATGTGCCCACGTGAACACATGGGGGGGGGGGGCGGTATTTCACTGGAGATTTGATACAAAAGCTTTTTTCTTTCCTTTTTAAAAAAACTGTCCTGCAGTTTGCCACCTTGTGTAGGAAGCAAGAAGGCAGAGTGAAAAGATTCCCATTGTTTGGCTGGTGTTCTATGTGGACACTGACGTTGCCATATATGGAAATTGGCTTTTAGAACTGCTGAGTACTCATTCTAGTGGTTATGGGCATTGCCACAAATTCTTACAAGCGCTTCAACTCAAGGAGATCCAAGAATGCTTCTAAGCTGAAAGCAATTAGTAATGGAAAGAAAAGCCAATATACTCTTGGCTCGGTGACTTCTACGGCCAACAGACTACATTGGTTATTGTCTAAACACTGATCGTGTTTCACACTCCCATACTGAGACAAGCGACAGGTTTTATTGTTGTTGGCTTGTTGTGTTGCTACTGGGATTGAACCCAGAGCCTCATGCATGCTAGGTAAGCACTTTATCACTGAGCCCACAAGCAATAGTTTTTGATGCTGAATCTATGAGCTGTGTCACCATTGTAAGTCTGAGAAAAGGTAATTTTTATTTCAATTTAAAAGCTCTATGGAAGAAACTTATAATCAGGTACCTAAGGATACCTGGACAAGCCAAGTGATAAAGTCAAATCAATAATGACAACCACAGGGCTGTATTTCTTCTGTTCACTGGAGCTGTGTTAAGCTAGCTTACATCTTTAACTAAGAAGAGAGAAAATGTTTCGTACCTTGACTTTGGCAGTACATCCTGAAAGTCGAAAAATTCCTTCAGATTCCAGGCCTGATTCTTCAACTTTCTCAAAAAACTAGAAAGCAATGACATATTACAAAAAATATGTATTTCTTATGACTACAAACATATGAAACTCTCATGAAAATCAGCATAGCCAATAGATTACTAAGAATGTAGAAGTGCTTGGTGCATGAATGCCTTGTAAAATGATGATTAACTACCCGGGAGGGTCAGCATTATCCTCCAATTTGGTAATGAGAACATTCTCTAGGTAGAAATCTGCTATAACTTCTCTAAAATCATCTGGTAAGTGATGATACTTGCACTCTTGGGAGTGTTTCCTTTTCTTGCTTTCTTTTATTTGGGTGAGCATAATATATTCACTTAGCTAAACATAATAGCTCCCCCACCCTCCACCTGGGACTTATGACCTTCCCAGTCATAGGCTTGTGACTAGGTTTTCAGTATCAGGCATGAATTCCTTCTGGTGAAATGAGCCTCAAATCCAACCAGAGCAGTTGGTTAGCCCCATAAACAGACACACCGGTATTACACCAGTGGGCACCTCTTGCCTGGCTGGCCAGTTGTATAGCTGGCCAGGGTTCTTATTTGAATTGAAGTCTCTTACTGAGTCTGGAGCTTTTTGAGAAATTCCCAGATTTCTGCTCTCCTTTTGGGACCAAGGTAACAGGCCTGCATAGCCATGACTAGCTGTTTATGTGGGTCCTGGGGATCGAACTCAAGCAGTCTCTTGGGTCTCCTCAGGCCCTCATGCTGCACAGGAAGTGCTCCTAACTGCTGAGCCATCTCTCCAGCCCTAGTCAACATTTTTGTATAACATTCACAAATTCAAGTTAAACTCCAGCAAGGTTTGTGGTAAAGCCTTGGAATTTTAATTGTGCCACTGGGTGTCACTGTTGAATAAGTACATACTTAGATAGCCCAATGTAAATTGCTGTCTACGAAAAAAGAAAACCTTTAAAGTAAATCAGGTATTTGGTAATGACAGTCACAGAGATACCTGTATTCAACAGTTGGGTTGGCATCATTAAAAAACAAAACAAAAAAAAAAAAACCTTCCTTTCACCAAAATTTTTCTAACTGTATCCTATCTGCCTGGTCACATCTGAAATACGACTAGAACTGAATTTTACACCTTAAATTCATTTATTTGTAAAGTTCATAAAATGATTATACCTATACATTTAAAAAATCCAGTTTCTGGCACGTCTCATCAAACAGCAAAACTATTGTTCATAATTTGTGGTTCTCTTATTTAGATAGAATAATCCGATGTACATGTGCATAATAACATTTGCCAAAATAATGGCAAGTATAGCTGAAGAAAGCAGAGGACAGAACATGCATGTGTATTCCCTGACATCTCATGGTCCAGCAATGAACCAGGCTCCCAAGCCCCTTCAGTACAGATGTAATTTGCCCAGTATGCAGGAAGCTTGGTTCTCCATGTGAGGATGAGATGGGGGAACCCTTAATAGAGCCGAGTGGTAGGTCTTCATTGGACCCTCCTTGCTCTCTGATTTCTTGTCTTGTGGTGTGAACTCCCCTCTCGCCCATGCTCACAGCCATGATGAGAGGGAGTGGAGAGGCCTTAACCAGAGTGACACTATGTTGTTTAGAATCCCAGCCTCCCTAACCTTGAGCTAAATCATCTTTTAAATACTGAGCTGCAGGCGCTATACTAGAGCCCTGGAGCATGCATTAACAGTCCCAGGGGGCTAGGAACCTGCAGGCCATTGTGTGGATGGATACAAGGGAGTAAGGATGCAGACCACAACAGGCCTGATTGCCACCAGGCTTCGAGTGTGTGAATATCAAAGACAACTCATTAGTGGGCTTACAGGTCCTCCATTCGTGGATCTTCTACTCACCTTTTGCAACACAAGGGGAACCTTCACTGCAGGATCTTTCTTTCGATCATTGTCCAGGAGGACTGCAAGCGGAACTCCAAAAATCCCATTGTCTTCCAAGTGAAAGAGTCAAGGAAGAAACACAAGAGTTAGAAAACTGCTTTTTTTCCACTGCGCTGGGGTTACAGCCAGATGTGACGGGTCTCCTTAGTTACCTCGTCCTTTCACTCGCTCCGTTTTGTTTCTTTTCAGTTGAATTCCAAAGGCATCGAAAAAGGCAGTGAGTTCAATCAGAGAGAGATGGCGGATTTTCTTCATGTCTTCAGCAGAAAGGTCTCCGGCTTCCGTTAATCCCAGTCTGGTTTTCTGAACAATAAATTTCTAAGATAAACAGTGAAGATGTTTACAGTTTTGAGACGAAGGAAATGTATTATGCTATCATTCGCACGTGGGCCATTTTAAATTTGCACAGCAAAAACACATGTGCAAAAACCCTTGGAGGAGCATGCTGGGTCACAGAATTAGCCAGGGTCCCTTTTAGAACATTTGTAGACCATTATTATGAAACTAGAAGCAAAAAAAAAAAAAAAAAAAAAAAAGACTTAACAGGAGCAGCTTCTTTCTCTTAAGGACCATCCATATGGTCAAGCAACATATATGACAAGTGTATGTTGAAATACATATGACAGGTACATGTTGGTATGGAACACACATATCATAGCTTCTTTTCTTAGAGACATGTGGCATTTACAAAGCACATATCTAGGCATATGCCATGAGGTCCCAGCTCCCCCGTGCATATAGAAAGACTTAAAATAAAAATACTCATTTGGATCCAGGAAGAAGTCAGGGGAAGTTAATGGATTGTTCAGAAACAGTCTTACCGTTAAAATATAGTCTTCTTTCTTAATGTCTGACTTCTTCAATTTATTTCTTTTTGGAGCCTCTGTAACCATTTCTGAGTAAGAGATGTCAAAGGACAGCTTCTCAGCCTCGGGTGGAATGTCCTTTTCCAAATAATCATTATCTAAAACATAATATATAGGGCATTTAGCACACTATTTAATCAATCAATACCACTACCACTTGCTGTAAAATGAACTCCACATATTCAGAAGACAGCCAGGGAAAAGCACTGGTTCTCCAACTGGAGCTCAGTTAGCAGTGGCAAGATGTCACCAGACTCCCAAGTGAACATATTTCTGCTATTATCCAAATCCATCTACTTTGATTTTTTTATAAATTTAAACTTTTATACTTCTGGAAAGTTTTCGAGGACTAAAGGAAAATCCCCAAACACAGTATTTCTCAGTTTTCTTACGATATTAAAATTAATCCCATTTAGACCCAGCTGTTACTTATCAAAGGCTGGAGACATGGCATGTGTTCGGGCATGTATGCATGCTATGGAGCACATGTGGAACTCAAAGGACAAGCTCAGATGTCGATCCTTGCCTTCCAACTTGACTGAGACATGGTCACTGTGTTTTTCTCGGCTGCATACCATAGGGGTTAGCTGGTGTATGAGCTTCCAGGGATTCTGTCCAGGCCTCCTCTTGTCAACAAAGACAAGAGCTCTGGAATTATAGTTGTATGGTACTGAGTCTGCTTTATGAGGGTCCTGGAGAGCTGAACTCAGGTCCTCAAACTTGTATAGCAAATGATTTATCCACTGAGCCATCTCCCAAGCCCTCGTAAAACCTGTATATACACAGTTAAGACTATCAACAACACTGTCCCATTTACTTTCTTGCTTTCCCAGGACTAGAACAAAAGGAAAAAGGCAGAATTAATAAGAGAGCTATTTAATTTTACATTAAAAGTTGGGCAGGGAAATTTACAGATGAGAAAATTAAAATTTCTGAATATGAACAGCAATTGAAAACACAATAAATGGATGAGCTGGCAGTTAGAAAATGGCAAAGGAGAGGCGTGGGTTTTCACTGGTCATTCAGATGCTTGTTCTAACCACAAAGGAGGGAAAACGATGATACAAGGTTCCAGTCTCTTCATCCACACAGATTCCTTGGAAAGCAACCAGTAACCAGGATGATTATCCAGACCACTGGACCACTGCAGGTAGATATCGATCTTTAATGGCATGATTTTACTTTATGGACACACACACACACACACACACACACACACACACACACACTTCTTGGGCCTTGATCAGATCACAATCCTCTGGCCATTCACCACTCTCCTTTATCCTCTCTCCCTTCATCCATCGAACCTATTCTTCCCAAATCAACCATCTTCTGTTTTGATATCAATTTTCCCCTCAGAGCATGCAGTTCTTGTGGAGGTAGTGAGGTCATGAATATCAAGGTCATTTTTGTCTGGAAGATAGCATTCTAAAGCACTCTTCCCCATCCTTTGGCTCTTACATTCTCAGCCCCGTCGTGAGTTTTGAGTCTCCCCAGTAGTCACCAGTGAATGGCACAATTTTGACGAGATTACTGGGTGGCAGCAAACAGAATGATGGGGAATAAATTTGTCAAATGTCTTGGATTATTTTATTTTTCCTATCAACTTTATTGAAAATTCACATGACATACAAGTCACCATTTAAAGTATAAAGTCCATGGTTTTTAGTGTATTCTAGCTGAGTAACCATAATCAAAAATCAATTTAGAACCTCATCATCAACTTCTTTGTTTTCTGACATGAATGGTGAAAGCACGGGTTGTTTCTACAAAAAGTGCATGGCTTTCTGAAAAACTGGGGAACATAACAGCACGGCCTGAAAGGGGCCATCTTTCTATTGAAAAGATTTGAGATTCCTTGTGAGCCCATCTAGGGAGACTCCCTCGTAGGTGGAAGAGGCCCAGATTAGTTACCCTTATAAGCTTGCATGTTCTAAGCTGCTGGAATATAGCATGTATTTCTTCAGTAAGAGGGAGCCTTGGGGAAGTTCACTTCCTGAATTCCCTGCAACTTTCCAGGGCAGCAAATCTACTATTCTTTTTTTAAAAAAATATATTAATTAATTAATTTATTTGAAAGGAGAGAGAGAGAGAGCAAGAGAGAGAGAGAGAGAGAGAGAGAGGGAGGGAGGGAGGGAGGGAGGGAGACAGAACAGGCATGCTAGGGCCTCTTGCTACTACAAAGGAACTCCAGATGTAGGTGCCACTCTGTGCATGTGGCTTTACATGAGTACTGGGGAATTGCACCTGGACTAACCCAGGCCTGACGGCTTTTCAAGAAAGTGCCTTTAACCACTGAGCTATTCCCCCAACCCCTCATCCACTATTCCCATGGAAAAGGCCCAGATGAAAGACACTGCTCAAGTGAAAACCTCCTACCAGATAGGAGGGAACCACAAAAGGAAGAGATTCTGCTTTTCATTTAGCTGGCTAAATTTTCTGAGCAAATGAGATGTTTGAAAGTAAGTAAGAAGAATAAGTGTTGGAAGCAATAGAATCATAATGAGGAGGAAAACATCTGGCGTTCAGAAACTCACTGCTGGATGGAGAATGTGGTGGGTGAAGATTATTGACAAGCAATAAGGCTCAGTTAGGTGAATCTCAGACATGCTGGGGTGTTGTTGTATAGCATAGTGACTGTACATGTCAAAAAGCTAGGAGAAATGAATCTGAAACATTTCAACATAAAGAGGTGATAGGTTTAGGAGACAGATTATGTTCAACCTGTTTAAAACCTTACACAATGTATGCATGCTTTCCAATATCACATGACATTATGGACACATTTATGTTGCTATATATCATTAAAAATAAATATATGAAGAATAATAAGGGGCTGGGGAGATGGCTAAGTGGTTAAAGGTACATGCTTGCCAAGTCTGCCTACCCAGGTTCAATTCTCAAGCTACCCACAAAGCCAGATGTAAAAAGTGCTGCAAGAGTCTGGTGTTTATCTACAGAGACAAGAAGCCCCGGTGAGCATGCGCAGGACAGTGCAAATAAATTAATTCATTAAGTTAATAATGAAAAGGAAGCTAACTGTATTGAGTGTGGAGCCCAAAGGCAGGAAGACACCAGAACATAAGCAGCTCAGCAGAAAGGTCACTCACCAGGCAGTGCATTCTGAACGGGTTGCCCAGTGTCTGCAGAGCCATTGGAGTGAACAGGAACATCCGGAATAGCTGCCAGTATAGACTGCAAAACAAGGAGAGAGAAACAAGATGACTTACCACCAGGACAGTCTACCCTTCTCTCTTGATCAACACTCTGCAACACGCAAGGGTTCTTGTCACAAATCAATTTGCTGCTTTCACAAATGGCCCGCACCGATTTCCTTTGTTTCTGCAGTCAGCTTAGATGCTGACTTGAACAACTTGTTCAAGTTTCTCAAGAGGACACATCCGCATCCCTTAGAACTCTGTCTTCTTAGATCTTATATAAGGGCTGCATCTACTTTTTGCTGGCATGTAAAATTATAAGGCTTGGTGATATGTCATTTGATAATTATAAGATGATTTGTTAACCTTAATGCATTTTTCTTAATTATATTAAGGACAGTATTAACATAATGATTCATTTGCTGAGAAATACAGAATGATGGTAACTAACAAAAAGTTATCTAGCTCACCATGTATGGTGGTACATGCCTATAATCCCAGCACTCAGGAGGCAAAGGCAGGGGACATAGTTTTTGGCAAACTGGTCTACATGACCAGTTCCAGGCTAGCCAAGACTACATAGCCTCCTTCTCAAAACAACAATAATGACTATCTCAAAATAACATATTAACTTTTCTAAAGTAGTTACCATTCTTAACTAGCTTGGTACTTTCTTCACTGAAATCCACCCAAAGCACTGAACTTTGAGTACTATTATGAGAACTTCAGTCTCTCTCTTTGTAAAGTTCCACACAGTGAGTTTCTTCTCAGGTCTGGAAGGGTACCAATGGAAAAAAAAAAAGATGCAGAAATCCTACCAAAAAAATTTACATGCAAACCCTATAAATTTTAATGTGGGAGTTATTATCTGTGAATATGTGCAACTGTGAAAAATCGCTATTTCCATGAAGAATCTTTTATATGCTATTCACACACAAAATCTGTTCTTTTTTTCCCCCAGAGCATGATGTTGTGTCTTTTATTCTCATATTTATTTAGCAATAACCGAACATCTGCTTCATGAAAGCTCTTTTATCATATGCTGTTCAAATTCTTAGCCTCCTGTTCTCTTTTTATTCCTGCTCTTTTTCAAAGGAGATGATACACTCTGAATCATATAAGCCCCATGCAAATAGATGGCCAGTTATTAAATCGCAGATGCCCATATACTATAATTAATGGGAGACAAAACAAAAAGAGGGCTGGGACTATGGAGTCCATTATCAGTCATTTTTCTGATGACTCTTAAAAATTAACACTAAAGAATACAGATTAGTCATTGTTATAGTCTGGATAGGGAATGTCCCTAAGACACCTATGTCTTCCACTTTGTGCTATGACAAGGTGTTGGAACTTTGTCATAAGAGGTTGGGTCTCTTGGGTCACGAGGAGCATACGTTTGGAGGGAATTATGGAACCCAGGGCCGCCGCCTCCTCCTCCTCCTCCTCCTCCTCCTTCTCCTCCTCCTCCTCCTTCTCCTCCTCCTCCTCCTTTTTTTTTTTGCTTCCTGCTGCCATAGGGTATCTTGCTGTGCCACTGTCTCTCTCTTGGAGTTGCTCTACCATGTACTCCCTGCCAGGCATACTGCCTCACCGCAGGTCCAAAGCACTGGATGCTAACTGACCATGGCCTGAAACCTCCAAAACTTTGTGCTTTGTTAGACTTGGAAATAAGTTCTGAAACAGGAGAGATGATTACTCTATACCCGAAAGCAGAAAGCTTGGAATGATGAAACTCATTGAATATCAATTTCATAATCTATAGAGAAGTGTGCTTCTGCACAGCTGGTTTAACTGGCTGCTAGCCATCCTATTGTACTGAATGAGTGCCTGGTCTTTGTAATATAAATTACTATTACTATTGGATGAAAGTTTGAGTCATAGTCCCTGCTCTTGAGCTACTTCAACTGAGGAGTGCAAACCAGCATCTACTGAACTTGATTAAGAAACGAGCACTAGGCTGCTAATACGTCTACGACATATACCACGTAAGTCTTCGGAAAATGACGGAGAGGTAAGAGGAGATGCCCAGAGGATTTTATGAATAAGATAACTGAACTGACCTGGAACTCATGGAACAATGAAAACAACATACAAAGGCAGAGGAAACAGGCAAAAACATTCAGGCCTAAAATGGAAATTGAGATTTCAGGTCTTGTCATATCTGAAGCATTTCAGGAAAAGGGATCATGAAGACATGGATCTTCCAGGAATTGAGTTATGGTATTAGAAGCATATTAATTAATCAAGGAAGTGGCTTAACTAGCTTCACACTCAATGTAGCGTCTCTTTTCAGATGGCAGTGACCACTGGGGTGACTCAAAACTCACCAACATGCTGAGAGTGAGCACTGAGACATCTTGAACACAACCTCCAAAGCTCTGGGACGATTGCAGAAGAGGTAGCAGAAAAAATGTAAAAAGGAAGGGGAGGAGTGCTTGCAATACTGTCTTCTAGACACAAATCGGCCTTGAGGCTACCTTAACAAAACATTCATAATAGGAAGAAAAAGTGATGACATCAAAACAGATTAGTTGGAAGGAAGAAAGGATTCAATGGAGATCCCTTTTGCTGAAATGTTTCAAAGGGGAAGGTGAGGCTAACCTATCCAAAAGAGAAATATTAAGTCACTTATTTAACCCTGTTCTCAAACACAAAGTCTAATGGGCCAAGTTGTTAAGGCTTCCTGCCATCTTCAAGGTGATAAGGTCTTGGAGTCTTGGCTCTATAAAACCTCAGAGGCTTCTAAGACTTCGAGTTACTGTAGATAAGTCTCTGGGAAACCATCAATCTTGGCAGGATACGTTTATCTCTCTAGGTGTCATGGTCAAGACTCCTGGAGAACTTACAAACGCACTGACATGCTGGAAGTCCTACCACCTCAAAGAGATTGGGAGCCCAATGGAGGGCTCTGTGGTTCCTTAAAGCCAAAATCATGATGCAGAATGTTCTTATCTCATGGTAAGAAGTTCTAAAACAATACACTAGGGGATATAGTGGCATCTGGGCAGGGGTACTCCAGAAACTCAGCATTTCGTTTAACTTTTCCAAATAAAGACATTCTAATTAACATTGGAAATTAATTCAAGTGGAAGATTGCTGCCAGGGAGATATTTTTAGACCCAACACTGTTTTATTAACGCTGCTTTATTTATGCCATTATTGGCATCTGATCTGTTTTC
This sequence comes from Zapus hudsonius, assembly GCA_004024765.1. Lineage (NCBI taxonomy): Eukaryota > Metazoa > Chordata > Mammalia > Rodentia > Dipodidae > Zapus > Zapus hudsonius. Next base: position 47,783 of record PVHP010002348.1, read on the forward strand.
AGAGTAAAAATGAAATCTCAGTGAGTAACTTATTGTGAACAGTTCTATTTATAATTTGCACACAAGATTATATTCTTTCTCCCACACCTCCAACTTCCAAGAATCCTTATGTAGACAATGTGTGCTCTATAGGGATTTTCGAATGGATATCTGGTGGAATTAATGATGTGGGAAAATTAGCAGCAAAGGATGAAGACATGGAAAACATACTTCATATCATCCTGATAAGAGCAAAATTGTGGTCATGGAACTCTGAGGGAACACTGAAAAGATAAGTCATGCCTACCACTCTCTTCTTTGGTAACCGAACTACGCATCCATTTTATTTTAAATTCTTCTTGGTGTGCCCTTGGTTACTATATTATATAAGATACTGGCAATGTTAAGGTCAGCTAATGGTAATGAGGGATCATAATATGGCACGAGCTTTCCTGTGAACTAGGAAGTTTCAGAGAGCCCTACTAGAGCTGTAAGTAAGGCTCGCACTTTAGATCTATGACCTGGAGGGATGAAAAGCTAATGTCTGGGAGATTGCTAGGTGGCTGCTCCATAGAAATGACAATGAATTTCTATATCAAAGAAGCATTTATAACAAAGGAGAGGTGCAAATAGTCTACAACCATTACACAATAAAATCCATGGACAGTGGGATGGGATGAAGAGACAGGTGGATTTGAGGGTAAAGCATAGATAACACATAGAGATGACTCTTGGGCACATGGGTACCAGCAGCTGAGGTAGCAAATAAAAGATCCATGCGAGGACTGAGAGCAGGGGTTTCCAGTCACAGGGGAAGTGCGCAACTCTACAAGCTCTAGTTCAGGTAACTACTCATTCTAGTAGCTGCCAATGTTTGTTAATAGCATCCCATAAATAACTATGTGATATTTTAGATGATTTCTGAAACAGCTAACTCTTTGTCATTCCAATGTATGGCATTAACTGGGAAAATAAGAGCTGGGAGAAACATATAAATGGCTAACAGTTTACCTCCCAAAGAATAGGGCCATGAGGACCTCTGAGAAGTGTGTCGTGCACATGGACAATGACTGAGAAACCACTGGGTGTCAATTCCACCTGAGTACCTACTGGGCTAACATCTGCCTTCCATCAATGAGCCTTCAAAGAACCCCAAATTCTCCTAATGGGTTCTCTCTATGCCTTCTGTGAGAGAGCCATCATGTATCCTCCCTGCCAGAGAACTGGATCACAGGCGTTGAGTATGGATTCCCAGTGGGGTCACTTGAGGAAGAATGACAAGAATTGGTGACGAAGAAAAGCACACAGTTTCTTACTCAAAGCTCGGGGTGAAAATTTATACAAAGAGAAAGAGTTTGTATGGGTCAGCCCTAAGAAGTAGGGTTGGAAATGAAAGGCAGATAATGATGGCGAGCCTTCAATGTCAGGAGCAAGCTTTCTCATACACACTGGAAAGGGCCTTTCCGGGTCAGGTGAGGGGGTTAATCCTCTTGGATTTATCTGGGAGAACTCCATCAAGAGGATGGAAATTAACAATTTCCTCCACACTTGGTACATGTACAGGATACCCTTTGATTTCTCCTGTAACTGTATTAAGGCACAAAGACCCCTAAAAAAAAAAAGGAAAAGATTTGGATTGGAGAGACAACTCACTGGTTAAGTGTGCTTCCGGTGTAAGCCTGAGCGCCTGAAGGGGCCAGAGATTACCGATTTGAATCTCCAACTCCCACATGAACACAAGAATGGTGGAAGAGTGATAGAGCAGGACCCATGAAGGCCACCACAGGCAAACACATGAATGCTATAAGGGCACATACACCACAGCAGACACACACACACACACACACACACACACACACACACACACACACACACACAGTGGAGATTAGACCTGGAGCTCTATGCATAGCAGGCAAGTGGCAAGTGCTTCAGCACTGAGGTACCCCCAGCCCTCTTGTCACTTTTATTTTTGAGACAGTGTCTCACTAAGTAGCCCAGGCTGACCTTGAACTTGTGATCTTCCCGCCTAAGCCTCCCAAGTAGCTGAGATGATAGGTCTGCTCTGTAATCAGGCTTGGCTAAAGCAGGATCTAGTAATTCCTTAGTTTGAATTCTCCTTTCTACTATTTTTTACAAGGTTAGTGGGTTCAATTTTGAGGTCACTTCAAGTTTTTTTTTTTCTTAACTTGTTGTGAAGAAATCCTTCATTTTACCTTCCAACACTATTGCCTAGACTAGAAATTTTGTCTTTGTGCTGACATTAATGACTTACCATGGGGCCACTCCTGAGGTCTACGAAGCTCCCTTCATCTTCCTGGGACACATCAGACAGACTGGCACTGTTGAGAGACGCAGCATCTGGCTGAGGGGAAATAAAAGGAGCATTCTTAGTCCATCAAACACCTTGCAGTGTGCTTATGCATTAGGCTGTCTTTGCACAGGGAGGTGCATGTGGCCCTGTTACACTACTGAGTCAGAGACAGCTGCACCCGGTCCTCAGTGCACCACACTTACCCACCTGAATGGAGGACTCGCTGGCCAACACTGCCCTCCTCAGCAAATACTGCTGTTGCCTGCCACAAACTCTATTTGCCTTAATGCTATCTCAGTTTTAGTTTCCGACGAGTTACGTCTTACACCGAAACACCTTGATTGCCAGGCTCATGTATGGTTAAGGGGCATCATGTGCAAATGTGGCCAATAAGGTATGCATGTAACTTTACCCAAAGTGCTTCTGGGAGAGCCAAGGCTTTCCTGATCAAAAAGACAGGGGTTGGCATAGTGACACACACCTGTAACCCCAGCACCCAGGAGGCTGAGGCAAGAGGATTGTAAGTTTGATGTCAGCCTGGGCTACAAACAAGATCCCGTCTTTAAAAAAAAAAAGAATTAGGGGATATATGCTTGTGACAAGACCATAGATGATGGTACGTAACTGCCAGTCACCTGGTATATGTAAGGAGGGTGGGTAACACTAAGGATATAAAGATGGTACAGACTGAAGATCAAACCTGGTCTTGTCCACGTGGCTGTCCCATCAGATCTGCACCACTTATGTTGAGTGGGAATATGAAGCAAAGCAACTTATTCTCAAACAAATACTATGAGGACTTTTGGTACATTTCCGTAGCAATATTAACAAGTTCTTTTTCCATTCATAAGGCTGAAATAAAGAGTTTTTCTCCCTTTGCTATGGTGTCAATGACTTTACTGAAATTAAGGCATGAATATCATTTTCTTTACTGAAGGAAACTTATTAGTGCTTATAAAAACATAAATTCTTTGACTTTAAGACTCATTCTTCATTTCACTTGATCATATTTTCTACAGAAGGTATATGTACTCCTTTAAAAAATAAAGAATTTGGTGTGCTATTGCACACCTGGGAGCCCAGTACTTGGGAGGTAGAGGCAGGAGGACTGGGAGTTCAAGCTCATCCTTGGTTATTTAGTGAGTTTGAAGCTAGCTTGGGCTACATGAGACCTTCTCTATATATAAAATGAACAAAAAATTTTTAAAAATTGCAGCGTGTGAATGTGTGGGGGGCATGCCACACCAGATGCTTGCACCCCTTTTTCTGTCCACCATACTTGGATGGCTTGGGAATTGAACCCAGGCAAACAAGCTTCACAAGCAAGCACCTTTGACTTGCTGAGCCATCTTGCAGCCCCAACCAAGAACCTTCTAGGGAGAGAAGAGAAAATCAACTAATAATAATGAACAGAGCAGAATATGGACACAGGCAAGTACTTAATAAATGTTTGCAAACACAGAAACCAGCTAAGACCCCCTTCCTTAAACATAGGTAGTCCTTAAATATGATCTCAAGAAATGTAAAAAAAAATGCCCTCTAAATAAAGCAGACAAAGTGTATCAGCGGTGGGTGGGCTGCTGGCACAAGCATGTGAGTTAAGGGAGAAGGAACTCCAAGATCAGAAGAGAGGAAATGGAAGGGAGTAGCAGGTGACGCCAGCTTGGTGAGAGAGAAAAGTCAAGGTTCTTCATCTCTCTCAGGAATACTGCATCTGGGGACAGAGAGTCCTATCCTGCCTACGCACCCGCTCTACATATCTTCAGCACCATCTTCTCACTTCCATGAACACATCAACAATTCTGTCCTCCTGAGAAACTGAATCCATTTATAAAGAAAACATGCAACAATGTCTTACATGAATCAATCAAAATGTCAGTCAAGGGCTGGGGAGATCGCTCAGTGGTTAAAGCCACTTGCTTGCAAAGCCTGATTGACTTGGGTTGGATTCCCCTGTTCCCATGTAAAGCCAGATGCACAAAGTTTCACATGTGTCTGGATTTCTTTTGCAGTGGCAGGAGGCCTTCTTTCCCTGTCTCTCTGTTTAAAACACATCATTTTTTTTTAAAAGTCAATCCAGATCAACTCTACAGAAAACCTTACAGAGCAGGTTTACCTGCAGGAACACTGAGACATTCTGCCTGATAGGACACCTCTGGTACGACCTGTTCTTGGACACTCTCTTTGTCCCCTGTGCTGAAGACATGGATTTCAGGGAAGGTCTGGGAGGTGGACAGAAAGAAACTCAAACATCACTGACTGAGTCAGAGGGACGCTCTACCACCTGAGGACATTTGCTCCCATCTAGCATGAAGGGTGCAGGTCCCTCACTGGGTGGCACTCACTTCAGGATAGACAGCTGTGTCCCTTAGCATTCTATGTACCCCAAGCCAGTATGTTCCCCACATGAAACATTTACATTTGGAAGGTTACTGGAAAACACTAAATATTTATATCTTCAGTAACAGAAGACACTAAAAAATATTTCCATGGTAGTTATTTTTCAGTATGAGCTCACCCACAGAGACTAAGCTTTGGTTGACAACATCCTCCACACAGGATATGCATAAAATTCTATGTTTGTTGTTATTTCTGCCTGTAGTCTTTTTTTTAAAGATACAATTTAGCTATTTTGGATTTACCTATAAAATTATTCCTGCTGAGTTTAAGAGCCATGGGCAATGATATTGTGTGTATTTCATGTTTGCCAACAACCTGGATTATGTGGCACCATCACTCGAGAGCAATGAGAAGACACATCCCCTCTACATGAATTGTACACTCTTGATAGCCCCAAGCTGGAAGCAAATCAAATGCTCAACATCAAATGAGCAGATATGCTGTTGTAGTTAACTTCTCCTTGCTGCAGAAACCAGCCGACCAAAGCAGCTTGTGGACGAAAGAGTTTATTTTGGCTTACAGACTCAAGGGGAAACTCCATGATGGCAGGGAAAATGACAGTTGAGCAGAGGGCGGACATCACCTTCTGTCCAACATCAGGTGGACAACAGCAACAGGAAAGTGTGCCCAACACTGGCAAGGGGAAGCTGGCTATAACACCCATAAACCTGCCCCCAACAACACACTGCTCCCAACAATTTCAAAATTGCCATCAACTGGGGATTAAGCATTCATAACATGTAAGTTTATTGGGGACACCTGGATCAAACTACCACACTTGCCAATAGATGCATATAGTACAATAGCACGCCACTCATTATTACAGGACTACATGTAACAAGTTAGGTAGATCTAAAACTGTAATTATGAGTCAGAAGCCAGACACAAAAGGGAATCTTGTATTTAAAATTCTACTTCTATGCAGAAGATGAAACTGACCTAAGGTACTAAAATTCACAGCCAAGGACTGACACTAACGGAGGGGATGACCATCCCACTAACAAAGACATAGGAGAAATCTTTGTGGTGATAGAATGTTTTATATATTGATTATGATTTACTGGTGATTAAACTAGTTAAATTATATACCTAGAATGGGATGTGTTTATTCTTTGTAAATTGTGTATCCATTTAAAAAAAACCTTCAAAATAATTTGATTTGTATCTTTGGAGAGTTATAAGAGGCTGTTTGGAACCAGAACACAGTGTTTAACAATGTATCAATTAAACAGTTATTCTTGGGAAGTAAGAGTATGCTTCTGAAAATAAAAAAAGTGATACAAACTAAATAATCATATAATCATGACCAAGAAAAATGCCAGTAATCAAAAACATTATGTCAAAAAAATGCTGAACACAGAGAAAAGAAAGTTAGAAAGCAATATAATTTTAGTACAGCAAACCCATCTCCATGTTGTATTTGTTTCAGAAGGATGCAACATAGCAAATGAGATGAAAGGAAATCTCTGGAAACAGAAAAGAGAGAAAACAGTGGAAAGCGTTTGCTGGATGCTGACCAGAATAAAGAGAATCAAAGATCTCTGCTATAGTTCCTTCCAGAATAAATGTGAAATCATAAAATTTAAAAAGCTGCCAGAGAGGTGAAGTACGGATGCCTAGAGAAGCTTATTTATTAAGAAATGAGGTTCAAGCCACTAAAATCAAATAGAAAAACCCTGTCTCTTAAGAATGATATTACAGTCTGCCAATAAAAAATATGAGATATTCTATCATGCAAATTTTCTGGGAAACCAGGTTTTGTGCCCAAAACAGTCAGGTGGCACATGTTCCTAGCAGGAATACCAGCATGGCATACAGTCCCCTGGTCACAGTGTTGCAACAAGGACACAATCCACAGACTAAGGTGGAGAGGAAGACTTCACAAGCCCACGGTAATGTTGCGGGTGTGTTGTTTTCCAATTGTACCAGCTTTGCTTTACCCATCAGCAGCTTCTTCTTTTGTGATTCAAACAAACTCCTACTTGTTTAAGTCAAGGTTTCTTGATTCCCTTTTATCAGAAACAAACACAGATGTAAGGGATGATTTTTTAACAGATGGTGTGAGTTTATTTTGCAGTGACTGCCGAATCAATACCAAATGCAGCTATCTGACTTTTCACTTAAGACAGTGGGAATGAACTTGATTGATCGATCACGTTGTGTTTTTAATCAACCACCATCTTCCACTGACTATTTCATTTGTGTTGAGTTAACATAAGGAAAACATCTTCTTTTATCTATAGAGAGACTGATTTGTAGGCTACGGTTCTGATGACTGCAAAATGGATTGTAAATTTTTGGTAAATGACCAAATATAGTGACATTTGTGACTCGGAGTCAACGACATGTAATACACCAACAACTGTTCACTCACTGTTAGTGAAGTACTTACAAAATAAATATCTGAACTCTTAATGTGGATTTCTTATTAACCAACTTACTGAGATATAGCTGACATATAATTAGCTCCATAATTAAACTCAAATATATACCATGTTTAAAGTATGTGATTAGATGGGTTTTAATGTTTTAACAAAAATGTAGACCTATAGGTCCACAAAATATCCTCATGTCCTTGTGGGATCTCCCCTTCTACCCTTTTCTTATACCCAATTCTCCAGGCAATCACTGAGATCTTTCCATCACTCTAGGTTAGCTCACATTTCCTGTGATTTTATATAAACTGAGTATTTCTGCCTGGCTGTTTTCACATGGCACCGCTATTCAAAGATCCATGCATGCTGTGTGCTTCAACAATGTGTTGTTCTTTATTGCTAAATGGAACTTAGATATGTTTAGCCATTTACCTATAGATGAGTATCTGGGCTGTTTTCAGTTTGGGATCATTACAAATAAATATGCCATAAGCCACTGTATACACTCATGGTGTAGATATATATTAGGCACATGTGGAATGGCTGGGTATTATTCTTGATATTTTAAAGACCCTCTAAAGCTCTTTCTACATGAACAATTGCTTTACATTCCCATTGTTCAAAAGTTCTCCCTGCTCCACATCCTGAGCACTGCTGGATGGAGTTAACCTTCATGTCACCCATTCCACAGGTCTCTAGAGAGCTAACATAGCTTCATTTACATTTCTGAATGTAATCATTAGGAATGAGTGTATATTCATTTCTTATTTGGCTATCATTTCTTTTTAAAAATACTTTATTTATCACTATTTATTTGCAAGCAGAAAGAGATATAGTCAGAGAGAGGGGGTGGAGGATGGGCATACCAGGGCCTCCAGCCAATGCAAAGGAATTCCTCATGCATGTATCAGTTTGTGCATCTGGCTTTACGTGGGTATGGGGGTTCAAACTCAGGTCATTAGGCTTTGAAGGCAAACGTCTTACCCTCTGAGCTTATCTTATCTCTCCAGCCCCTATCATGTCTTTTTTAGGCAAGTATCTGTTGAAAACTTTTGTAAATTCTATAAGGATGAAAAGACCTAAACACTTTTTGCATGTGTGTATGTGATGTACATGCATGTGTGTATGCATGTTTGTATGTATGCAAGCAAGCACAAGTGTGTGTAGGTGCACCAGCATGTAGAAGCCGCAGGTCAGCCACTTGGTCCTCTCTCTCTCTCTCTCTCTCTCTCTCTCTCTCTCTCTCTCTCTGCTAAAGTCCAGTAAAATCAGCAAAACATAACTAAAATCTAGGAAAACAACCCAGCAGCATTCACACAAGTGGTGGTAAGACAGACAGGCCCTGGGAATTACATATACATATACATACACATATACACATACACATACATATACATTTCCAAAACCTACTGAGCTCTCTATCAAACTAGCATCAAGGATACAAGCAAATGTAGAAAATTCTGGAAATTACTGTGCAAAACTATCCCCTCCAAACTATAAAGAAAATAACTAGAGGTGTGAGTGGTTAAACCTAAGTTCAATCTTCAGCTGCCCCTTCAAAGTAAAAGTGTCTTCCTTTCTCAGCAGCTTCTCTCTTCCCTAAGAGAGAAGATACTGGGATTTTCCATTTTGCTTTTTGCCTTTCTGGGAAGAAACAATGAGAGATAAATTATGAAAATGGAGAAAATAAATTACATGAACTCCTCCAAGAGAGAGCAAAGATAATTCAGAATCATGTTGCAAATAGAAACAGATGTGAGAAGCAGCTCTGAGTAAATCATAAATAAAGCAAGTTTTCCCCGCTGTGCATTGACGAGGCTGGTTTCTGGTCTCATCTTACCTGCCCATTCCCATTGCCTGCATAAATGGGGAGCAGAAGAGGCCACAAAAGACGTTGAGGAATGGAGAGGTGATTGGACATGTAGGGTGAGGGACCATCAGCAGTAGGATGGCCTGATGCTCACCCTGCATTGGGGAGCAACAGAAGACCTGAGGACACCAGTTCCATTAGGTGTCACACTGTGACTCAGGGCTACAATTTCTCCTAAGACAGTGGTTTTGTTTTTACCTATTTGTTTGCAAGCAGAGAGTTAGATAGAGAGAAGACAGCCAGCCAGAGAGAATGGGCACACCAGGACCTCCAGCCATTGAAAATGAACTCAGGATATATGTACCACTTTATGCATCTGGCTTTACATGGGTACTGGGGAATTGAACCCAAGTCATTAGATTCTGCAGGCTGCCCTCTCTCCAGACCAAAACAATGTTTTAATTAATGGGAAAAATGTAAGGACACTACATCTGTCAAAAAGAAGAAAAAAAGAATGAGACAAGAAAGAGAAAAAACTAAGTAAAGAAAGAAAGAAAAAAATAAAGTAAGAAAGTCATTGACTTACTGGGTCATATACCTATTTTATTGAATATTCAGCTAAATGTGCATTTACCTATTAAAACTGGGCTCATTTCTTACTGAATATTTTCTTACAATTTGATTAAAACTAGCAGAAATGTTGTTGCTGTCCATCCATCTTACTTCCACCATGGTTTTTCAGGTTTGCATAATTGTCTTGAAGAAATGGCTTCTTCCGAGAGAGCTCCAGCTTAACACTGGACAAACCACCTCTATGATATCTGCCATGGCTCAGGGAACATTGCAGAGAAAGCAGTGGAAAGAATATGAGAACTGCTCTCACTGCAAGACAAGAAGCTTCTCTATGCAGATGTCAGAAGACACCGAGGAGCCTCAAAACTCATTAGAGTGCCAAAAATAGGCTGCTGAGAGCTCTCCACTAGATGAGACATCTCCATTACTCTCTCCAAGGCTCTGGGAACATTATGAAAGAGTAGATGGAAAGAATGTAAGAGCCGCAGGGTGGGATGGGTACTTTGGGGCAGTGTCCTAGTGCCCTAAACCCAACTGAACCAACAGGTGAATTCACGGTCCCGCAATTTTTGCTGGTATCCCACAAGGCCTGTACTATTCCAAGCTAATCAACATTATGGCGTGGAGGGTGAAGGAGGAGAAAAGGAGTGGACTTATTGCACTGTCTGGAACTTCAAGGACTAGGTTGAAGAGCAGTGGTGAGAGTGGGTACCCCTGTCTTGCTCCTGAATTTAGTGGGAACTCCTTGAATCTTTCCCCATTGAGTATTATTTGGGCTTTAGGAGTTTTGTATATGGCCTTAGTTATGTTGAGGTGTAGGCCCTCTATTCTAAGTCGTTCAAGTGTTTTGATCATGAAGTGGTGTTGGATTTTGTCAAAGGCTTTCTCTGCATTGATTGAGATGATCATGTGGTTTTTGTGGGTAAGTTTCTTAATGTGGTAGATAATGTGGATTGATTTCCATGTTGAACCAACCCTGAATCCCTGGAATGAAGCCTACCTGGTCAAGATGGATAATACTTTTAATATGTTGTTGGATTTGGTTTGCAAAGATTTTATTCAGAAATTTTGCATCTAAGTTCATCAGGGATATAGGTCTATAGTTTTCCTTTCTGGATTTATCTTTGTCTGGTTTTGGTATTAGAGAGATGCAAGCTTCATAGAAGTTTGGAAGTATTCCCTGTTCTCTGATTACTCTAAAAAGCTTTAGAAAGAGTGGTTTGAATTCTGTGATGAAGGTTTGGTAGAATTCAGTTGAAAATCCATCAGGACCTGGACTTTTCCTTCTGGGAGATTTTTTATTATATTTTTGATTTCAATCGATGTGATCGGTTTATTTAGGAGATTTATCTGCTCTGGGTTTAGTTTTGGTAGGTAGTAGGTGTCCAAGAATTCTTCCATTTATCTAAATTCTCCAATTTTGTGGAATAGAGGTTTTGGAAGTATGTCCTGATGATTCTTCCAATTTCAATGGTATCCACTGTAATCTTTTCATTTCTGATTTTGTTGATTTGGGACTTATCTTTTTTTCCATTTGGTTAAATTGGCCAGGGGTTTGTCAATCTTGTTTTTTTTCCCAAATAACTAGCTTTTTGTTTCATCGATTTTTAAAATTATTTTCTTCATTTCTAATTCATTCATCTCTACAAATTGGAAAGGAAGAAGTAAAACTATCCCTTTTCGCAGATGGCATGGTCCTATATATATCAGACCCAAAGGTCAGCACCATCAAACTACTGAAGGTGATTAATACCTTCAGTAAAGTGGCAGGATACAAGATTAACACACAAAAATCAATAACATTCCTGTATGCAAATGACATACATACAGAAAAAGCAATCAGCGAAATCGTCCCATTTTCAATAGCCACAAGTAAAATCAAATATCTTGGAACAACACTAACCAAGGATGTGAAAGACTTGTATAATGAAAATATAAAAATGCTCAAAAAGGAAATTGAGAATGCCACAAAAAGATGGAAAGATCCTCCATGCTCCTGGATAGGTAGAATTAATATCATGAAAATGATAATTCTTCCAAAACCTATATACAGATTCAATGCAATACCAATAAAAATACCAGTCTCATTCTTTGCAGACATGGAAAAAATAAACTCCAAATTAATTTGGAATGGCAAAAGGCCTCGGGTATCCAAAGCCATCCTTAGTAAAAGAAGTATGTCAGGCAGTATCACCATATCCGATCTAAAGATATACTACAAAGCCATAATAACAAAAACAGCATGGTACTGGCACAAAAATAGACAGACCAATGGAATAGAATTGAAGAACCTGCCCTAAGCTTGAGAAACTATAGTTACTTCATATTCAATCAACAAAGATGCCAACAATGTTAACTGGCGTAAAGACAGCATCTTTAACAAATGGTGCTGGACAAATTGGATAAATACTTGCAAGAAAGTGAAACCAGATCCTCTCCTCTCACCATGCACAAAAATCAACTGCAAATGAACCAAAGATCTCAATGTAAGACCGGAAACTCTTAATACCCTGGAAGAAAAATATTGGGAAAAACTTCCTGAACAAACCTCCAATAGCCCAGGAAGTGGAACAATCACTTGACCAATGGGCTGTCATCAAGCTAAAAAGCCTCTGTACAGACAAACATACCATACTCAAAGCCAATAGACCACCATAAAACTGGGAGTTAATCTTTTCCAGCTACAATACAGATAGAGGCCTAATATCTAGAATGTATAAAGAACTCAAAAAATTAAATGAAAAAGTATCAAAGAGCCCTCTCACAAAATAGGGAACTGAACTCAACAGGGAATTTGCAGAGGAAGAAATACAAATGGCCAACTCCCATTTGAGAAAATGTTCAATTATCAGAGAAATGCAAATCAAAACAACAATGAGATTCCACCTTACTCCAGTCAGAATGGACATCATTAAAAAAAATCTACCAACAATAGATGCTGGTGAGGATGTGGGGAAAAGGGACCCTCATTCATTGCTGGTGGGAATGCAAACTTGTACAACCATTTTGGAAAGCAGTGGAGGCTCCTGAACAGATGGATATAGAGCTACCAGAGAACCCAGCTATCCCTCTACTGGGCATCTACCCCCAAGTTTCCTCACCAAAGCACAGAGACATTTGTTCAACCTTGGTTATAGCAGCTCAATTCATAATAGCAAACAATTGGAACCAAACTAAATGCCCATCACTGGGCGAATGGATATCAAAGTTGTGGTACATATACATATGGAATTCTACGCAGCTGAAAGGAAAAATGACATAATGAAATTTAAAGAAAAATGAATGGACTTGGAACAGATCATTCTTAGTGACCTCACACAAGAGCAGAGAGCCAAGTGCCACATATTCTCCCTCATATGTGGTTCCTAACCAGGTTAAGCCTGAACATTAAGAAAATGTGTCAGTGAACAGAGAGACTAAAAGGGGATGGGAAGAATTGGGGGGGAGGGATAGGAGGGGGAGACTTATACAATAAACTAAACTAATAATGAATAGACATCATAAAATCCTAACTTTTATACAGCAAGCTCCTGAGGAAGCTGAGGGTACCACCTGTTACGAGGGGCCATGAATAGAATGGGAGGAAGCCTAACCTCAAGAACAATTGCTCAGACCTGCATCTCCCTGTCCCAGTTATTGGTTCCTGCCCACACTGAGCTGTTGATTAAAGAGACCCACGAGGTCCCAAAAATGCGACAGACTTCTGTCAAAGCTCTTGAATACTTGACCCAGACCTAAGGTGAGACCCTATTGCTGAAGAAATCACAGAGTGTCATCAAACAACACCAAGAGATCCTGCTAGATCCAGAATGGTAACCAGCTCCCAGATGGTAGCATGTGTAGCACTGGAAGGTGTTGCATGAGTTTCCAGGGGAAATTGGTCAGTGATATTTGAAGAAAGCAGAGACCACTGATATATAATATAGACAGTTGTCACAAGAATGCTGAACACATGGCTGTATGGAAGAGACCAGCAAGTCAAGAAATGCTCATCTGTGCAATAGTGGCTCTAAACCTAAGAGGGTAATCAACAGCTTACTGATTGGCTAAGAGATCCTCTTAGTGACAAGCAACCCTTAATTGGAGCTGGGATCCATGGCAAAGTTTTATGGGAACCAAGAACCTGGACACCTAGGGTCAATTCCCACTACTAGAGAGTTACAGAGAGGCTACACCCATTAGGAGCTAGCCATAATAGCAATGCTTGTCTTATTTAACCTATGTTGATCTCATTCTCTGATGGAGATTCTGTTTGTATTTTTCAGAAGGCAGTGAGAGAGCTGGGGAATAACTCCATTCCACCAACAAGACACTGGATGATGGCTGACATCCTGGCAGGAGACAAACCACACCTAGCTTTCACACAGGGCCCAAATGAATCCTATGAGAAAGTGACAAGACAAACAGAATACCAATCACCACAGCAAGTCTGATAAACCCTGAAAAGTCAATGGAGACAGACACCAAGGATACCCAACACAACCCAGGGCAAAGATCCAGAGATACTTAAGATCTCAACAACAAAGCAGACTCAAAACTCACCCACTATGACTCAGGGAACTGAGTGGAAGAGGGGGCAGAAAGATTGTAACAGCCATGGTGGGGGAGAATATCCAGAGACATTGCCCCCCCTCAGCAACAATGCACAAAAGGGAAGGAAAACAAAAAAGAAAATCTGGCTCCCTCTGGTGCAGTTCATAACCCCCTAACCAATGTACAGTATGCACACCGAGGAAGGACCCCAGTGGGTAGGGGACAGAGAGGAGGGAAACGGGGACACATTCACAAGATTAGCTCATACAATGTATATACTTACTCACAATAAAGATATTAGATAAAAATTACCAAAATGAGAAGATAGTGATTGTAATGGGGTGGTATATACTTTAATGAAAGACATTGTTCTTTTATGAAAAAAAGAAAGAAAGAACAGGAGTGGGGCATCAAGACAGGAAGGAGTATTTGGGAAGGGAGGGTGCTCAGTGGAGTACGGGTGGGGAGGGGGACCAAAAGAGGGCAACGGGCCAGGAATAAGATCAAATTACTGTCTGTTCAAGTATTAAAGTTCTCAATTTAAAAATGCACAAAAAATGTTTCCCCCCCTCCCCTCCAGATCTCCTGGCATTACTTACCGGAGCACCACTTGCTTTGATAACTTCTGCCAGCTCCTTTTCTTCCTCTGTGCCATCCAACCCAGGATTATGGTTGTCACAAGAATCATTTGGCTAATTGAAAGAAAGAAAGTTATTTTTTTCATATATATGACTACAAACGTTGTCATGTGTATTCCATTATGCACTGTACTAGTGTGTGTGTGTGTTGCACAAAGATACACAGAATGAACCTGTGCATTGGTAACAGCACTTACCCACTCATCCATAACCATATGGATCCTCATAATTAACACGCTCTGTAATACAATTAACAGAAACTGATAGAAACCTGCAAAAATCTCCTCCTCTTTTCTTCTTCAACGGATGAGTTTCATGACATCTGTCTATGATGCTGTGTGTCTAACTGAAAGGCTGAGTGTGATCCTGAGACCATTACATCCAGTAAGATAAAAGTGAATGGAACCAGATGGGCAGTGCTTCTCCTGGGGTCATAGACACGGTTGCTATGATGTCACACATCCTGTGATTATTGTTTATTAGCCTAATTGCTAAAGGACACAGAATGAGAAGATGAAAGTTGGTGGACCCAAGACTGAGATTGGCAACCCCACCAGTCTTGACCTTCCAACCTTGAGTTTCTTGTTTTAGAGGAAAAGCAAACCTCGATTGTGTAATGGTGGAGATGGCTGATCATATCATGCTATTTTAATACCAGACTTGGGCTAGGAAGATGGCTCCATGATTAAAGGCGCTTGCTTGCAAACCTGCTGGTCCAGATTTGATTATCCAGCGCCCATGTCAAGCCAGATACACAAAGCGGCACAGGCATCCAGGCTTTGTTTGCAGTGGCCAGAGGCCCTGATGCTGCCCATCTCTTTGCAAATAAAATTTTAAAAGCACAGACATTATGACTGCATCACACAGTGGTTTATACATTCATATCAAAAATAATTTTTTTTCAATTAGGAAACTGGAAAACTTTAGATTGAATACTTCATAATAAACGCATACTACTGAACTAAATATTTCATCCCCATTCACTGAATATTTGAAAAGCTCTAGCTTTCATTATGTGAGAAGTTTACAGGGAGATGAGGTTTCTGATTATGATGGACTGCCTGCATTTGGGGTTCATGAGCATACTTTTAAGATTTGTTAGAAAAGGACATTCCACCAAATAAGATGCAAATCTATTTTATTGTTGAAGCAACACTTTGACATCCTGGATATTATTGAAATCATGAGACCTTACCAACTCTTATTTTTCATCTTATTTCTCTGCATCTTCTAACATTCTCCCAAAGTCAATAGACTGGATTGAGAAGAAAAAACACACATCTACTTTTAAGTAGAAACAATGCTCCAGGGGGGAAGGCAAGCAACCTTGTTCAGGGTGAACTGTGTCCACCATCCCTCCTGCTCACTCCTATTAGGAAGGATAATAATATATATAATATATAACATATATATAATATATATTACATATAACATATATAATATATATATATTGACTCACTTCATGTGTGTGTGCAGGTGCACATGGGTGAGTGAAGGCCAGAGGACAACCTCAGGTGGTATATACCTCAGTGTGGTCCTCTCCTGATGCAGGGTGGTGGCAGCGAGCCACAGCTCCAGTGGGCTCTAGGACCACACAGGGAAACGGTGGGCACTATACTGTGCTGACAGTTAATCGTGGTGTCCCATAAATTAGATACATGCCAATTTGTCTTTTCTATATTTTTGGAAGTGTTAAGAGATCAAGCCCAGGCTCGGCTACTGCTGTCTCCACTGGAATACATCCCTAGCCCTTCAATGCATTTTTCACTTGACCAAGTTCTCAACTTACTTAGGGTGGGTTGATAGGACACAGCCTCATCATGGTTAATTTTGATGGGCACCCTTATTAGATTGAGGAATTCCTAGGACATTAGTGAGACACACCTTTGAGAGTGCCTGTGAGGGTGTTTCCAGAGATAATTAAATTAGATCCCAAGAGATCTTTTTTGACTTTATTGATGGATTCATTCCTCGATGGACATACACTATGAAGCCATTCTTGGAAAATAGAAATTAGTTGGAGAATGTAGGTCACTGGGGGGAGGGGGTTCTTGGGGCCATATGTCTTCCTGGCTCCTTCCTGTGTTCTCTTTGCCTCCCGTCTGCCAAGAATTGAAGAAGAGTAGCTAGGCATGGTGGTGCATGCCTTTAATCCCAGCACCCGGGATGCAGAGGTAGGAGGATCACCATGAGTTCAAGGCCACCCTGAGATAGTGAATTCCAGGTCAGCCTGGACTAGAGCGAGACCCTATGTCAAAAAACCAAAAAAAAAAAAGAATTGAAGAAGAGTATCCTCCACTCTCTGGATGCCTGGAGCCTCTGCCCAGCACATAGTGCCAGGTGACTGAGGGCTACACTTCTAACACTGTGAGTCAAACTAAATTCTATCTCTTCTAAGTTGCTTCTGTCAGGTGTTTGGCCAGGGTGAAGAGAAAATTAGTACATCCATAGTAAGTTAGCAACATTTCACATTCTAGAAACCAGACAGCATGAGTTAGTCTCCAGTGACACTTAAGTGTTTTTTTTTTTCTCTCATCACGCTGTGAGGCTTCCTCACTTGTCTGACACCATGCTTGACCCTACGTTAATCTTTAGAAGGCAGGAAATTCAAGGATTTAGACAAAAGGGGTTCAGAAATTTAGGAGATCCCTCCTGCCAGCTGCAGGAGAGCACGCTGGCAGGAGGGATCCTGGGAAGACGGGATGCCTGGCTGGGCCGTTCTGCAGTCCTTTTCAGTGAGGTGGCCAGGTGAGCATGTGCCTTATGATCATTCTGGATGTTTCTAAGGTGGAGCTTGAGATGCAACTGCTCCACTTCAACTACAAGTAGAGCCAAAGGCTCAGCATCGCGTAGCTGGCTCAGGGTGGAGAGCAAGAGGTGAAGGACAAAGGCAGCAGGATGGATGGATGTCAGCCTGGGCCTGACACACCATTTCAGAGGCAGTCCATTCAAAAGACAACTGTTCTCCCACCCAGTTCAGTGAACTGCCTATCATTCGATTCGTTCTTAGGCTAACATGTTAAAATCCTGTGTGCAAGACCCATGTCTTACAGCTATTGTCTATGTGCAAAGCACTTCCTGAGTGGTCATCAAATATCTGCAGTTGCTTCAGATGACCCCACAGACTGGCTCGACCACTTTGGGAGGGAAATGGAAAGACTTTTACATTCCCAGCACAGAAGTCTTCCTTTGATACAATTCCCTAGGTAATGACTAACTCAGATTACTAGCCTTCTTTGAAACTGAACTAAAATAGAGTGGAAGGCTAGGGTGTAGCTCAGTAGAAAGTGTGTGTTTAACATGTATGAGACCCTGCACCAAAACCAAACAAAAATGCATAAAATACTAATTAAAATACTCCCATGCCTGATAACACATGACTGTATCACTAACTGTAATACATTTAAGCTGCTAGAGCTTCCTATAAGACATTTGCACTTAATGTGATCTAATACAGCTCCCCACAGGATAGTTAAATTTAAGAAGTAATGGAAATTCCAAAATAGGGTTAATGATGAGATGAAACTAATACTGAATGACATATGGAAGGTGGCGAAAGATTTTTCATTAGGAGCTCAGCCAAGGAGACAGGAGTGAAGCTGACACGTACCCCCCACACCCCCATTTCCACTTCTGGCTGTGGCTGGAGCTATAGCTGTTGTTATTTTCTGCTACTGAAGGTGATGGTATGTAATTATTTGTGGATGTAACTATTTGGTTATTCATTCCTTATTTTGAGCCTCTTTTTCTTCATTGTTTCAAGGTAAGTAAGCAATCTTCCCATCTCTATGTTTTACTATCTTGGGAAAACTTACTTTTCCTAAACTTCTGACATCCAAATCCCTTTATTTTACTAATTGACTATGTTTTCAGGAAATAATTGATTTCACTGCTTTGCCCCAAGTTGCAAAAAAGGAAAAAAAAATCGCCTGGCTATTGAGAATAATTAAAGAGCATTTTACTGAGGAGTAGTCTCCTAAATTGAATTGCACAGTGAACCATATGTTATGTGCTAATATTTATACATTCACACAAATGTGTGGAGACAGCTGTGGCTATGATTTCAGGAGCACTGATTATTGCCTTTGTTCTTTGGTCAGTCAATACTGAGATCACACTAAACCCCAGGGACTAAAGTATGCACTGTTCTTTGTAGATGATATTATCAAATATACACCCCAACCAGGTCTTGGTGTCTTCATGAATAATGACTTAATCTTTCCAGGAAGTTACATGTCCAACTGAAAAGAACATAAGACCAGTATTGCAGGCTCCTTTGCAGCTAAGGAGCAATGAGAAGGTAACTGGAATTGTATTGAGTGGGATTTCCAGGAAAGCAAGGCCAGAGGCATGGAATCCATTGATACAAGATCCAGAAACTGCCAGTCACATGGGTATGGTGGCTGCAGTGGTACAGCCAGCTGTAAGCAAAGTGATGAGGAATGCATGTGAATAATGAAATAGGAATACGGACAGAGCTGGTTTCATGTCAAGAAACATGACTGTATCACTCACCTTCATTTTAAGAGAGAAAACTCATATTGGAATAACTCAGGATTTCTTGGGTTTTCTGTTACATGTAGTCGAATATATACATAAGTGATATAACCATGATTTGAAGCACACCGTGGGGCTAAATGACTACTGCCAATCAGTTATTCTTTTAGCTAAATGCTCATTGATTATGAAATTGTAGATAAATAAGATTGAGTATTTTCCTAATTAAATGTGTAATTGCAAAGAACACTTGGTAAAAATCATATCTTGAAGATGCTGGAACAATGTTTGAGTCCTGAAATTCGGCTGAGGTTTAATAGCATTGTAGACTACGTGTTATGCATTCTGAGATAGGTATAGCATTTTTGATTTAGCATGTAATGGTTCCACTCAAATAAGAACTGAATATTCTCATTTCTTGTAAAAAAAAAAACTCCACTGGAAAACTAAATTTATTTGATATCTAGTGAAATCACAAAGCTCATTTGGGCCCACAGAAATTATTACTCTTTACCTCATCTGACCATGTTTTCTGTTTCTAATAAAAATTATGTACTACTTTCAAAACAAGGGGAAAATCCATACTAGTTTAAAAAATGTTTGTTTACATGTGCCTGTCTGTGTGTTTACCTCTGTCTCTACTACTTTTTGCATCTAGCTTATGTGGGTGGCTTGGAAATTGAACCCTAAGCCAGCAGGCTTTGCAAGCAATTGCACCGTTAACTGCTGAGCCATTTCCTAGCCCCCACACTAAAGGAACAATAACTTTTGAAAAGTCAGTACAAGAAAATTAGATCAAGATAACACTGTTTCCATTCCTTACTAAACAAGCTATGTCAAAAAAAAAAAAACAGCACACATGTATCTTTTAAAAGATTTAGATGGAGAAGCCACTCAACATTTTTTTAGCAGAAGAGAAATGGTTGGAAGTTCCTGGAGGAAAACAAGCAGGCAAAAATGGTTTGATAAGGTAGGGAAAAAAAGCCCAAAGAAAGGCTCAATCAAGAGAAAAATGAGAAGTTAAATGCTTATCCAAAAATCTCCACATCCAGAAGGACGTATAACAATCAGGAATTTACCTATTTTCAGAAGACAACTGTGGAAATAATTGAAAAACATATCTTTGCAAATAAAGTGTCCAGGCAGCCCTTTCTTTGCTCAAACACTGAAGGTCACAGGAAAATGTTGATGACAAAACAGCCAGCTTCATCAGTGGACCTGGTGGCTGCTGAGGTCAGGGCATGGTGGTCACGGGCAGAAGGAAGTGGACTCTACTTTGGGGCTTTCTGAAAGGATGGGACAACAGAAGAACAGGGGAAGTTGACTTGGCCTACAAAGGAAATGCTGTCCAGAGGACTCTTGCCACTTTAATATTAATGTGTTTGTGTCTTGTGTGGTGAAGTTTGACAACAGGCACATGTCTCCACTCACACAGGCCCAGGGGCTACTCGCTGCACAGTGTTGAGGAGAAAACAGCTCTAAATAACTGAATAAGAAACATATAGTCATTAAAATATAAGTCAGGCAATTGATCTAGTCTTCTGTTAAGAAAAACATAGCAACCCTCAGCGTAAAAAAAAAATCTACTGAACAATGGTAATAGGAAGGGGAAAACCATGATACTAAAAATACACACACCATGCAGAAGGAAGCAGATAGTTCACAGAAAGGAAGAGAACTGCGGGCTTTCAGCCTCAGTAAGTTCAGAGTGATAGGAGAAACAAGGACAGATTGCTGTATAAAAAAGGCATCAGAGAAAAGGTGGAATGTCAGTGAATTAATAAAAGTCCAATGTATTAATACAGCCATGGCCATATTACTGATATTCACAAATGAAGTTGAAAACATATGAAGAACAAATACCTACAAAACCTGGAAAAAATAAGAGAGCAAGTTTTAACAGAGTCCGATCCAATCAGGATAATAATCATCTAACAGGAGTTCCAGGAGTCCAGTGAAAGAATGCAAGGAAAGGAATCAGTACTTATAAATATTAGTGCTCAGACAGAAAAAGCTCATTTAGTATAGACCAGGATGAATTCCTTTAAAAGTTAAGAGGGTGAAATTTCAAAATACTAACAAGAAAAATGAAAATTAGACTCATGAGTAATTTACTATTCTCAAAATTTAAAAAACACTAATATGGAAATGCAATTTTTGTTTAAGCAAAAACTGCTACACAGTGTAAAACTTTAATGCACTTGCTGAAAAAATTTTAGCAAACTTAAATAGAAATGCCCAGTCATTTCACTATCTGAAATAAAAATTTTTGATTTATAGGCTAGAAAGATGGCTCAGCAGTTAAGCCACTTGCCTGCAGGGCTTGGTGACCAGGGTTTAATTCCCTAGTACCCACGAAAAGCCAGATGCACAAAATGGCACATATATCTAGAGTTTGTTTGCAGTGGCTGGAAGCCCTAGCATAACCATTCTCTAAATAAGTAAGTAAATAAATAAATAAATGATAGATAGATTTCTGATTTAAAAATTTCAAAAAGGCTTCCACTTCTGTTAAATAATCAGGATTAGCATAGTCATTATAGCTTTCCACAGTGATGGTTAAAAGTATATTTGAAATTTGGAAGGAAGGCAAATTTAAGCATGGAATTCTCTGTGTAAAAAAGTTGATGAAGTGCGGGCTTTGGTAGATATCTGTAGTCACATTGTGCCTGCTGTAAGAAGGAAGGCAGATACAGGGGAGTCCCAAAGCTCATGGCCTAGCTAGCCTGGCAAATGCAATGATGAACAAAATACCCTGTCTCAAATAAGGTGGAAGGCAAGGATAGACACCTGAAGTTGTCCTCTGATATCCTTATGCACACATGAGCCTGTACCTGAACATCTGAACACACACACACACACACACACACACACACACACACACACACACACACACCAAAAGCATTAAGAAAAACCTTCAAATAATTCATCTATTTTTCCAAACTATTGAATCCTCACTAGATAAATCTACTGGTGAAAATGATACATCTAAAACCAATGGAAAAATCTTTAGGAACTTAAATGTCGTGAAGTAGAAACATGTACTCAGTTTTTCAGCAATGTCACATATCAGGTACTTTCTAACTGCTGGGACAAAATACTGACCAGAAACTGCAAGCTCCACATGACTGTTTTGACTTAAAATCAATTAACATTAAACAAATTTAAAAAATTCAGTTCCATTTGCTTGGAATCTAAATTGACCACTGCTATCATTCTACAAATGTTCTAGGGGACAGTGTTATTTTAGTATATTATCACACAAGTATAGTTAAGTAGACACATGTGAGTTTCACCAGAAACTACTTTTTTTGATGAATATATCTAAGGAAAGAGATGACTTACAACCTAAAGTGACTCAAATTGGAGACTGTCTTCAACCACAATTTCTACCCAGCATCCCTGAAGTTTTGATTTATGCCACGACTGATATTACAATGGAACAGATGAGAAATAAATCAGAGTCATTAACATACAGAATCAAATTTTCCTCTGTAACACATCAAATTTCCTTCTATTCTGTATATTTATCAATCTCAAATTTCCATGATCCCTTGCTACACAGTATCAAGAAAGTATCTTGCACAAAGAATGCATTCAGTTAGTGTTTGTTGTACCAGTAAGCACTTGTTATATGACACTGAAATGGTTCAATGAATGAATAGGTTGAAAAAGTTAGCAGTGACCCTAGCGCAGAAATGGGAGAAAATAACTAATAGCTCTAGAAATAAAATTTTGGTCATGAAACTGATAAGAATATGCTGGAACTTCAACTAGCCATTTCTCATAAGGAATGTGAATAATTACCAAAGGTGAATTATTAATTAGTTATTAAATCACATTGGTTTTGCTTATTTGAAAGCAGTGAGAGAAAGAGAGGGAGAGAAAATGAGAGAGAGAGAGGGGGGATTAGGCACACCAGGGCCTCCTGTCACTGCAAACAAATTCCAGATGTTTCTGGCTTTACAATGGAGCTGAACCTCGGCCTTCAGGCTTTGCAAGCAGCTGAGCCATCTCTCCAAGCCTTACATTTTGCCTTATTAAGATTTTTTTAACACGAAAGCTACAGCTTTACCCATTTACCATATCAGCATTTAAATCAACCCACTTGGGATTGCTTACAAAACTCAGGGATTTTCCTGGGACTCCTTCACGTGACCACAGAACTTCCAGGCAGGGTTTAGATTGAAGGAAGACTCTGTGTCTCCCACCCAAAAAGACTTGCTTGTTATACCAAGTGTTGCTCCCCAACTTTCAGAGACAAGAGAATAAACTTGGTATGGAGGGAGATGCGCCTATGGGAGACAAGGAACGATTACTTAAGTTCAAATTTATAAAATGTTGTGGTCTGCCGTCTGTTTTAGAGTTCTCTGAAAGCCAGATTGGGTCAGCCTTTCCTAATCTTGTTTTCAATCCCTGCTGTATCCTGAACTCTTGAAATCAAAGCAAACCCATTTCGTTCCTTACAGGAGATTCGCTGACTCCGAAGATGTCTCTGACATCCCTGGCAGGTTGCTTGCTCTTTTTCCTCAGGGTTTGAGTGTAGGTGTTGTATCTCTTCTTCACTGCAGCCGCTTGGGTTCGCGTCAGAGTAGACAGTAAGGCCTTGCCATCTTCCTCCTCATCGCCGGAGATCAGATTCGACAAGCCTACATCTTGCAACCACTCTGCTTCCAGCTCCCCCTCTGTAAGACAGACAGCATGAACCAGGGGAGGTGAGCGCCTCTTCTATAGACTGCAGATATGTGTCACTAGACATCTATGCCTGTCACATGGCCAGAAATATCAGGAAGCAATATAAAATGATTTTTGTGTCATTGTTACTGTTTTTGATACAGGGTTTCACTCTTATGACCCAGGCTGTCTTGAACTAAAAATCCTTCTGCCTCCACCTCTCAAATGCTGCTGTCTGCCACCACACCTGGCTAAAATTGCCTCTTTTTTTCCCCCTAAAGTAATTATGAGCAGGAACCATAAGAATGAATGAGAAGGTTTTTAAATAAGTATAGTCTTAAAATATTATTGAGGAGGCAGTTTTACAAAGGAAATATTTCTCTTTAGAGGGTTAAATATAATGCATATCTAGACTACAAGTTTGATGAAAGATAGCATATGAATATTTAGACTAAAATCATAACAGAAAAAACAGAGTTCTGTGGAATATAAAAGACATGTTTGAAATCACTCAAATGAAGGTTAGACTCCTGCTACGACCATTTACAAGCTGAATAATTTTGGTCAATGTTATTTCCAGGCAGTTTCCCCTCAGCAAATGGACACAATGAATTCCCATTCTTTCATGTTGCCTAGACATCCACTTGGAAGACAAGACTAACCTTCTCCTCCGAGAAGCAAGGCTCAGTCACCCCTGAGATCTTCCAGTTTTCCACATTCTCCCACTTCCTCCATGCAGAGACATCTGCCTCATCAACTTTCTCTAGGTGACCACCTTTCTATGCACACAGAAGGGAACAGATGCCACACACTTGCATGGCCCCAGTCACGCCTCATGTCACCAGGACTATACAGAGATGCTCATCTTTGTCACAGCCTCACCCACAAGACAGGAACTCTAAACCCATCAATTGAGGTCCTGGACCCCAATATGGCCTCAGCCCACAGATATGACTCTCTCTCTCTCTCTCTCTCTCTCTCTCTCTCTCTCTCTCTCTCTCTCCTCTCCTCTCCTCTCCTCTCCTCTCCTGTTCCCTGTTGGATCTGTAATCTGCTTTTGTTTTTATATGTGTCTGTCACTTTGCCTCCTCTGCACCTTCCCCAATAAATACATGAAAACATAACTGTTTCAAAGTTGGGCTCTTCTAGAGAAAGCCCATCGTCATAGGAATCAAATGGACACAGGTCGGACTGTAGCAAAAGGGTGCCCGCATGCATTTCTGGGAACTACGCTAAATGGGTCTGACCCGAATGAGGATTGTTTAATGATTAGATTAGACCGACATGTAAACACACGTTGCACTCATAGTCTGAGAGTCCTGAACTCTGCTTACATTATTACATCACTGGTATGTAAACAGTGACTTTGAATGTGCTTTACAAATCCAATTTCCTAGCTAGGCAAATATTTTATTTACTATCCAGTTTTTATTATTTGTTTGCTCTGTAAATCTTCCGATAATAGAAATTGAAAGGTGAGTTTACGACTAGCAGCCACAATGTAAATAGTGAACCTTTTAAGTCAGTGAATTATAACCTGGAAGACGTAGTTACTGAGTTATAACCTGGAGGACAACCTTTCCTTAAACCTTAGGCAAGATTTTCATTTCTAAAGATGAAAGTTACAAGTGGAGGTAGATACTTAAAAAAAAAAAAGGTTTCATAGCCACCTACTAATTTTATCATTAGCCCCACTGTAATTAATATATTCTTCTAATTTGCTGTTGTGTTTTCTCTCAGGATAGTGACTATACCCTCTGCCCTGATCTGAGCCCTAGGGGAGGTGGTACAGATGTTTCTGGTGTACCATTCATGGTACACTTCTTTATCCTGGTGGGTGGCTCAATGGCTAGTTGATTGGCATTTTTTTTAATTTTTAAAATACCAACCTATGTAAGGAATGATGCAGGAGGAAGAGAAAGGAGGAGATAGATTGACTAGAGATAGTACCGAGGAACCAATTCTCCAGCCCTGGATCCTTACCTAGGGTGAGACGTGTCTAGAACACTTTCCCTAGCTGAGAAGTGGTCATGGCATCGGTCAGTGGTTCTCATTCACCAAATCACACTGAATGCAACCCTATGCTGTCCACTCCAGCTACCAAGTGTAAACTTCCACTCAGAGAGCTTCTTTGACTTCAGCTCCACCTATGCAGCTGTCTGCGCTATCTGCTGGGCTCTGTCAATCATGTCACATTCAGTGTGTTCAATCATGAACTTGCCTTCTTCACTGCCAACCTCAGGCCCTTGTCTCTCTTCCATATTTCAGGACAAAAACACAACCACCATGCAATTAGGCAAGTGAGTAATCCAGGACCCCTTCTAGATCTCTCTCTCTCTCTCTCTCTCTCTCTCTCTCTCTCTCTCTCTCTCTCTCTTTCTCTTTCTCTCTCTTATATCAACTCCAGAACATTGTTAAGATTTTTTTGTTGATATTGCTTCCTAATTCTGTCTCAAAATGTTCTACCTTCTATTTTGTTTTGATATATGGCATCACTATGTAGCCCAGGCTGCCCTTGAACTTGCAATCCTGCCTTGGACTCCTAAATGCTGGATTAGTATACTACTACACCTGGCTTCCTCTACCTTCATTTATCTCTTCCTCCATGACCTTGGTCAAAGCTACCATCATCTGTCAGCTAGGATTCTGCAAAGAGCATCCAGTAGTTTTTCTTACAGCCATTCTGAATCCTGCCCCAATCTATTTTCCATCCTGTAACTAAATTAGTGTCAAGTACATGGAAATGAAAATAATGCCATGATTTTTCCTGGCTTTAACATGGTCTCCATAGGACATATCCGTACCATCCTCTGCTCCCCCTCAGTTTTCCAACAATATCAACCTCCTTGGAAATCCTCAGAAGGTCCATGCCAGCCCTCTTTGGCTGCTAAATCATTCAGATTTCAGCATAACTAACTCTTCCTCAATGAAGTCTTTTTCCTGAGCCCATCAGACAAGTTCTATTGCTATTAACCCTAATACTGACGTTTCTTTTTTCCTTCAAGTAATTTCCCTTCAAATAGGTCTGTTCTGCTTATATTATTTCATTAATTACTTTTTATTCTGATAGACTGGTTAATTCCACAAGCAAAGGAAAGATTTCTGCTTTGGTTTATATGTCTAAAACTGATATCTTAAAGAGTTCCTGGCTCAGGGGAGGTGTGCATAAGTGCTGATTTAATTAATAAAATGATTAAGCTTCAAATGAAAAAAAATATAATTAGAGAAGCAATGCTGAACAGTCAGAAAGTTGATGAATATAAAACATCAACTTTTAGCAAGGTGTGGTGGCACACACCTCTAATCCATGCACTCAAGAGACAGAGGTAGGAGGATCTCTGTGAGTTCGAGAAATGCCTGGGACTGCAGAGTGAGTTTCAGGTCAGCCTGGGCTAGAACAAGACCCTACCTCAAAAACAAACAACCCCCCCACACACACACACAAAGAATCAACTTTTAGAAATAAATATAGCTATCATTATACTGAAAGTCTAGCTATTTGTTGTGATGGTGCAACATTAGAAAGGAAATAAAATCTAAAATACATAAAGTAATTAAATACCAGGGAAAAGCAAAACGTGGGTACTTGCTGGAGAAAAAAAGTCCAATTTTTAAAAATAAGACGTAAAGTACTTTTATTTGAATTGATACTGCTTTTCAAGTAAGGTCATTTTGCAATCCCTACAAGGAGACCAGAATTTAGAAGCCAAAATAGGAATTACTTAAGAGCCAAAGGTTAGGGTTAGCATGGAGATGAGGGCACATGCACAGGAAATCTGATACTCTGTACATAAATTCTGACCAAACACCTGACTAAATATCAAACTGAAAAGGTGTGTGCTAGACTCTGAGCATCCAACTGAAAAATCTCAGCTGGTGGCTGAAATAATGGACAAAGCCTGCCACCAGTGCACTGAGCAGGGAAGACAGGTGGTCCAGGCACATTAACTGCTGGAACTTCCTGCAGTACAAGATAACAAGACAGAGTCTCTGAGATGTATCAGTCAAGTAGGCTGGGATACAAACAAACAATGACCTTGGGCCAGGCCAGTAGACATAAGTCAAATGGCTTTGCAGATAAATTATAATTTGAATACATCAAACTGTGTTGTTTATCATAAACGCAATTTCAAATTGTCGATTGAACTTCAACAAACAGACAAATGAAAATGAAAGAACTTCCAAAGCTCATACTTATAAAGACTGAGTGAAGCTGGGGAACTAGCTCAGTGGTAGAGCACTTGTGACCTGATGTTGAGTTCAGAAGATATTGTTCCTGCCCTTCCACCTCATTTAAGAAAAGGTCTATCTTGTTCTTGCTTTTCCTCTGGGAAGGTAAGACTAGTTTCATGATCCCCTGACTCTGCCTTCCATTGCTGTAGGTGAGATGGGATTGCAGATATGTGTGCCACTTTGTGTCCAGCTCTATGTAGGTGGCACGGATTTGAACTCTGTGGGACTTGCAGAGCCTATAACCACCGGCCATCTTCCCTGCACTAAGTGAGGAATTTTGATCTCTGAGTACCAAGCATAAGTCTAGTTTTTAAAAATATTTTATTTATTCATTTTCAAGCAGAGAGAGAGAGAGAGAGAGAGAGAGAGAGAGAGAGAGAGAGAGAGAGAGAGAACACACCAGGGACACCACCTTGTGGGTCTGGCTTATGTGGGTCCTGGGGAATTGAACCCGGGGCCTTAGGCACTGGAGGCAAGTGCCTTAACCACTGAATCATCTCTCCAGCCCAAGTCTCGTTTTTATTGTTATTGTTTGTTTCCTTTCAGTCTGCTCTCCAACCTTCTTCTGAATCATTTCAGTAAAAACCTAAATATTTGGGCTGGGGAGATATCTCAGTCTGTCAAGTGCTTGCCTCGCAAGCATAAGGACATGAACTTGATCCAAGTACCCATATAGACATGCTGGGAGCCGTGGTGGTGTGTGCACAGAATCCTAGCACTGAGAAGGTGGAGCTGGACAGATCCCTGGAGGTTGCTTAAATTCCAGATCCAGGATAATTAGAGTCCCTGTCTACACACACACACACACACCCCTGAATATTTGGTGTGAATTTCATAGTGTAGAATACCAGAGAGTAATACATTACTAGCAACAAGTGATTCAAAGTTCATTGTTTCTTCAATTATAAATGGTCCTTTCTTTCTTTTACCTTATCTCTCCCATCTCTCTCTTAATTGTCACACAGGCAGATATAAATGCCAATGAAATTAGGATATTCGATCTGCTTGATGAGAAATCAATGGACAGGTACAATGTCCAGAAGTATTAATACATAGGAAGGAATCTGGATGATTCTGGGGCCTATCCCCTTCATCTCTTTCACCTTGGGCCAGGCCTGTGAACAGAAGTCAATGGAAAGCAAGCATTTAGACCAAACTCTACTGGCCCATTTATTGAAATCCTAGCAGGATGATTCTGCCAACAGGATGATGGGAAGACAATGCAGAGGACAGCTCGAGCCCCTTACCATCTAAGGGCTTGACCTCAGCGGCAGTGGGCAGCGGCTCTTCCAGGACTCCCACGCTGCTCTCTTTCACACTCTCCAGCTCCTGCCAGAAGTCCTCCACCGAGGTGCTGTCCACGGAGGCTTGGGAGTTGGAGCGCATGAATGCTGGAGGCTGCAGGGATTCGCTGGACAGCATCCTGTTAATTCTTCGGCAGCGAGGTATGGACTTTCTGAGGAAAGAGCAATGGTGTGACACATGAAAATTGCACATCTTTATGGACAAAAAAAATTACAAAATTAAATTCCAGTTTAAAATCATTGGAGTAAAGTTGGTGAGTTGGGAGGAGTTTGATGGACTAACCCTTCTTTGTAATTTTCTATACTTCACAATGATTTCGAGGTCATAAAAATTAATATATTTTTTATGATTTTCACACATAAAATGGGAAGTTGTTTTATCAGTAACAACAAATAATATAAATAATATCCTAAGCTTTTTTCTATATGATGACGTACATGATAATAGAGGAAGGTAACATTTAACTG
This sequence comes from Zapus hudsonius, assembly GCA_004024765.1. Lineage (NCBI taxonomy): Eukaryota > Metazoa > Chordata > Mammalia > Rodentia > Dipodidae > Zapus > Zapus hudsonius. The sequence continues at coordinate 77,578 of PVHP010002348.1, forward strand.
TTAGAAGAGTTACTGTTTTTTGAAAACGGGAGAAGTGCTGGTAAGGGTGTAGAGCAGTTGGAACACTTGTGCACTGTTGGTGGAAAAGTCCAATGGTGCTGCCTCTATGGAAAATAGCATGGTGGATCCTCAAAAAGAAAAGAAAAGAAAACACCCACTATGACTCAGGGAACTGAGTGGAAGTTGGGGGGAGATTATAAGAGCCATGATGGGGGAGAATATCCAGAGACATTGCCCCTCAGCAACAATATGCAAGGGGGGAGAACCTGGCGGCCTCCTGTGCTATTCATAACCCCCTGCCCCATGAACTGATCCAGTACACCCACGGAAGGAGGGTCCTCAGTGAGTTGGGACAGGGAAGAGGGAAATGGGGATACCATCATAAGATTTGCTCATATATTGTACCTAATTGAGAATAATAAAGATATCAACAATGAAAACACTATAATTAGCATATTATCCAGACGTTAGACTTTTGCAAATATTCTCAAAAGATCTGAAAGCTGGAACTCAAAGAGATTTGTGCACCCAAGTTCACAGCAACATGAGTCAGAGACAAAGATAGGACAACCTAGTGTTCATTGGTGGACAAATGGATGAGCAACATGTGCTACACCTTTAAGGGGAGGGGCCTAGGTAGTTTGATCAAGAGCTTTGACCTAAAAGATGGGATACTGGGATCCCGGCCCCTCCGCTCTCCTGGATGTGAACAGACTTTCTCTTCCAAGTGCCAGGCCCACGTGATATCCTCCACAATCCTAGAGCAATGAGGACAAGTGTTCATGGACTGCAGTCTCAAAACCATGAGCCAAAATAAACCTTTCCTTCTTATAAGTTTATTATCTCTGGTATTTAGTCATAGTGACAGAAAATTAAAATAACATTCTCACATGATTTCTCTGCTTTAATTTTTAAATTTATTGTGTTCGTAAATTATGTTTGTTGAGAATTTCTTAAAAGGTGGGGCAATATCTCTACTAATGTGACGCCCCAAAAAATCATTTAGTCATATTTTTTATATTTGTAGGAATTTTTAAATGTTAAGTTTCTAAATCATCTTTCATAGAAAATTCTGGAATTTTACCATCAATCCTTTCATGGTACCTGACAGTAAGAAGTTATAGGGCTTTTGTTGTTGTTGTTGTTTGTGTTTTCAAGGTAGAGTCTGTCTCTAGCCCAGGCTGACCTGGAATTCACTAATGTAGTCTCAGGGTGGCCTCGAACTCATGGTAATCCTCCTGCCTCTGCCTCCTAAATGCTGGGATTAAAGGTGTGCACTACCACACCCAGCTAAATTTTAGTTTTGACATTAACTGATACTAACAGAAAATTTATTTTTTAACTTAAAGCATTTCAGGGAAATATGAAACATCCACTTTTTAAAAATGTTGTGTGATAAAATAGTTTCATACAGTGTTGTTTGATAATTTGGTCATGAGAGTTTTCAGCAAGTTTTTTTATAGCTAGATAAGACAAACTCATTCTTATAGTTGAAATACAAATGAAATTAGCAAGATAACATGACAGTTACTGGTCCCTTATGATTTTTAAGGATTTTTAGGGTATTTTTTCCTTTTGCAGTAACACAACACTAAGAGATTTATAGAGAATTTATTCATTTAAAAAACCAGCTTTCTGTCACCATTACACACACAGCCTACCAAGCCTGCAAATGTCACATTCGGAAAAAGTATATGGCTATACAAATTTTTTTCAATTTTGTACTTGGTAGTCTGACTTCTTTTCAACTTGAATATGCATGAATAGTGGTGTGGCCTATGGCAGATCAAATGGATAGAAAGGAGGAGATCCTGGGTCCAACACCCTAAAAAAATAAAATAAAATAAAACAAAGCCTGACTTACAAAATTAATGCAGTCTCAATAGACATGGACCACGTTCTTAAAAATGATAATACAGTATATTACATCAACATTTAAATAATAAACAATTGGTTATATAAAGCTAAAATAGAAGATTTCTATTTTTTGTATTATGGATCTGTATTAGATCAATGCTATTCTATACTTTGCTTTGTTATCCTTACTCAGAAACTTGCCATAGACATTTTCCCCCAGTCCACCTGAATGGCTGCAGAGGGTAGCATCATTTATCTTAGAAACTAAGCAAACATGCAACTATGCCCAAGCAATGAAAATATCTGATGTGAGAAATCGGGAAATAATAAGTGATTCATAAACGACAGGGGGAGATATACGTAAAGATGATAACAATTGTGTCAGTCACATAGTACGTGTTTCTTTGTTTGGTTGGTTAGTTGGTTGGTTTTACTTATGCAAATGGTTTACTGATGGAATCTCAAAGGGAGACCTTCAAAAGTTCTGCCAATAAATGGCAGGGGAACAAATGTGTTACATTGGTCATTTAGTTTAAGGGAGACTGTCCACACAAAGGACCCTTTAATAGCAAGATCAAAAGAGATGGCCCAGTGGTTACGAGACTTGCCTGCAGAGCCTAACAACCTGGGTTTGATTTCCCTGGCACCCATATAAAGCCAGATGCACAAAGTGGCACATGCATCTGAGTTCCTTTGTAGAGGCTGGAGGCCCCACCCTCTCTCCTCTCTCTTTCCCTTGCAAAGAAATATGTAAAAATATTTTTAAAACATTTTTTGGCAAAGAAATCAGACAGTACTTGTTGGACAATCATCCTTGTAAGAGCTTTCACTTTTTTATTGTTGTTGTTGTTAGGGACCCAAGTATTTCGCTTTCACCATCTTGGGGTGGAGTAAAGACCATGACCTTCCCTCTGGGCGCATGATGTAATGCTGGTCTTCAGGCACATCTGGCAGTATGATGAGCCTTAATTTGATGTGTCATACCTCACCATATTAGGAGAAAATCAAGCTTATGGTTCATCTGATGTTTGTATTTTTGTTTAATTCCAACACAGTACCAGGAAAATGTGACATGAAAGACAGAATGTAATTGTGTCACAGAGCAACTTTTGTTGGGAAAATACCAATAGGTTTGAAGGCAGGTTAAGGGTGTGGCAATTGCTCTCTGTTCCAAGAGACATTGAAAACAGAAAGGTTTTATCAGCCCTCCTCTTCATCCACTCTCCCTTAGCCAAAGCCTGTGTTATATTTTAATGGTTGCTGGTGAGCTAGAACTTAATACTATACATATTTAACTGGGATTTTACAATTTACCAACAGTGTAAATTACCTTACAGAGTACAATTCTCCCTCTGCCCTTTAGATTACTATGTGTCACTATACGTTTAATTTCCTAGTGGGTATCGTTATTGCTTTAAATTAATCAGTGTTTTCTTCAAATTAGTCTTTTTGTTTATCCTTTCTGGTGCCTGTCATTCTTTCCTGCATGTCTGTGTATGCATAGGAGGTCTCATAAAAGTGAGAACTTTCCTCGGTGTTTGCTTGCCTCATTCCTTAACATTTCTTTTAATATAATAGACAGATGATAAATAGATGATAGAGCCATATGTTGTCAGCAAATTCCCTCCACTCTCTTTCTAAATGTTGTTATTTTCCTTTTTGACAAATATTTTGACTGGGCTTAGCACTCCTCTTAAGGAAGCCATTCTTCTGTCTTGTGGACTTCATTGGTTCTGGCAAGAATTCAGTGATAATTCATACTAATATATTCTTAATATAATCTTTTATCCCCCTCAATAGCATTTTGTTTATTCTGCTTGAGGTTTACTGAGCTGCCTGAATCTTGGGTTGATGTCTTTCAACATTTGCAGGCATGCTTACTCATTTTCTGTGCTCTGCTCTCTCTATTCTCTCCTTCTGGGACTCCAATAGAACAACCGTTAACCCATCTGATAGGATTTACTATGTCCTTCACAATACCCTGTGTTTTATACTCCCAAGATCTTTATTTGTGCTTTAAAGAATTTTTAGGTCAAATTCAGTTTTTCTTTCTCCTACCTATCTAATCTGCTCTTGGGACCATCCAACAAATGTTTCAAGTAATACATTGTGTTTCCCTATCAAGACTACCTAATTAGTTTTGTAAAATACTCCAAAAATTGGTTTATGTGCTGAAACATTCCATTTTTGCAATCATTTTGTCTAATTTCATTGACATATCTATCATTTTCATTTGATGATAATAGTTGATATCTCCTAATACTACAGTCTTTGCAATTAAAGACTAAATTGTAGTTAAAAACTGTCCATTCTTGGGGATAAGGAGATGGTTCAGTGGTTAAAGATGCGTGTTTGCAAAGGTTGTAAGTTGTAAGACTGGATGAGCATCCATTGCAGCCATAAGAGATCCTGGCACACACACCAATAAATAATTTTCAAAAAAACAAGTCAATTCTTATGGGTCACATTTTCCCTTTCCTCACATATCATAACTATTTTTTTTCTTTTGTTTGTCTTTCCCTTCCTTCCTTCCTTCCTTTCTTCTTTCCTTTCTTCCTCTTTCTTTCTTTCTTTCTTTCTTTCTTTCTTTCTTTCTTTCTTTCTTTCTTTCTTTCTTTCTTTCTTTCTTTCTTTCTTTTTGAGGTAGAGTCTCACTCTAGTCTCAGGCTGACCTAGAACTCACATCAGTCCTCCTACCTTTGCATCTGGAGTGCTGGGATTAAAAGTGTGCACCACCATGCCTTGCTTATTATAACTTTTTATTGCATGGAAGACATCACTTTTTAAAGATTTCTAGAAAGCTAGTGTAAATATGGTTTTACCCAGGAAAGGGCAAGTTGGAGTGAGGAAAAATTCCCTTCAATCTTGCCAATATTTGAGCTGAGTCTAGGCTGGGTTGAACTTTTATTTGTTTTTCCTCTCATTTTAAATGTATCAAGGTAAAAAAAAATATGGGCACTTCAGACAGGTCTCTCTTGCTAAGATGATTGTGGATACACATTATAGGACTACAGAACTCTGCATTATAGTTCAGCCTCCAGCTTCTAGAGTTGCTAAGACTTCAACAAAATTCCCAATAGAGAATCCTGTCATGTAGGGAAGACTTAAATCTGCATTGAGACACATTCTGAAGGGTCATACTGGGGTATACAGCCATCAACAGCTCAAATAGTGTCTTTCCTTGCCCCATGAGAGTCCCTCAAACTAGGGAGGTGCTATCTTTCACCCCAAAGGATACAAGCTGAGGGCACATTCATGTCTAGGGAGGGTTCTCTTCACACAGGTGGAATTTCTCCTACCTAGAAGTTGACTCTCTCCAACTCCTTTGTCCCCACAGCTCTCCCATAACAGTTGTTAAAACATAAACATTTTTATATTCTTCCTTTTTTAAAGCAATTATGAGGGCAATTATAATCCCTCACAAACTACTGTATATCCCAACTAGAAGGGAGACTCCCCCAAAACTGTAAAATACTGCATTTTTTTAAAAGGACTATTTTTTCTGTGCATACTTCACATTTACTAAAAAGCTTGCATCTCAAAAAATATGTTGAAAGACACATTGGCACTAAGAAGTACTCTGGGCTTTTGTGTTATCTTATTTTATAGAGAATTTTATGCCTAAAGACTTCTTCTCATACACATGGCATCGTTTGAAGTAGTCAAAGCTGTTATTATACATCCCATTACATGAGGGAGTTACTGAGTGTAAGTGGGGCCACAGAGTAATAATTAATGTGAATTCTTCTCTAGGACTTCGGGCCTCAGTGTGTTCTTTCCAGGCTCACTGCTATTAGCTTCTCAATTTCTCTGAAAAGCCATGTTCTTTCTTCTCTGAGGACACTTGATCTCTCTGCTCTTTTCTTTCTGGAATATTCTCTGTCTGCTATTTCTGCAGCACGATGTCCTCCTCTTTGAGCTCAAAACCTACGTGTGCTTCTTTGGCCAGAGAACCTTCTCCTAGCTACCTGAATGTAGACATCTCCAGCACCTCTGCTCTGTGCCTCCTCCTCATGCGTTAACCATATGCATCTCACTTATTAATTTGCTTCCTGCATTTGATTGGCGTTGGGGTTTCTATCTTCCCCTCTTGAATGGAAGTATGTCCGTCTTACCTACATAATACCTAGCAAATTACAGAACTTCAAAAATGCTCGCTAAAAAAAATGATGATAACAACACAGCCGGGGAGTAAATTCATATTTCAGTTTTGTCCAAATGGTCTGCCCATAGTAATCTTTCTAAATCCCAGGCAGTCTTTTATGGAACTGTGTCTCTGCTTGGAACAATACATGTGTTATATAGCACAGAAGGAATATTGTAGAATGACCTGAAGGAAAACTTTGAAGTCAAGCTGGCCCAGCATTGGAGGAAGTGCTGTAGCTTCCTAACTCTATAACTTTGAGCAAGCTATTGGACCTCCATGGCCTTCTCTTCCTAATCTATGAAATGGGGTTATTAACCACCCACCTTCCACAGAGTGGTAATAATGACTGAGTTATTAGGTGAAATGCCTGGTTGCTGATTACTATAATGTAACTAATTTGCTAGCATGCACAGGGGTGGATTTTTATGCCAGGCCATATATATATATGGGTGCTAAAATATCATAAGGAAACTAAAATACTAGCGATACAATGAAATAATAAAATTTTTTTTTGGTCAGAATTCTGGATCTGAACTTGTTCTGCAACTTTCTTACACCATAAGTACCCTGATTCAACTCTCTCCAAATTCATGTTAAGTCCTCTCTGGGGCTTCACTGGAATCTTTTCCTTTCCTAACATAAGTGAAACTCCATTCTCTTCCTCCTCGGAATGCTGACAAGGCTGGTCCTTCAGCAGCTCTCTTACAGACAGTGAGCTCTGCCACTGCCTCTAGGGTTTCCACCAGATGCTGCTTATCCCTGGACTTCTTCAGAACACGAGGGGGGAATGACAACACTTGTTTTTAAAAATGACTCTAGTTTTGGTTATTTTTGCTATTGTTATTTGCAGCCAAATCTTTTCCAACTGATGTCACTGAAAGGAATACTTGGATAAGTCATTTGGGGTAGGCTAAGGCTAGATTCTCCACCCCACTGAGGGGAATACCCAGGTAACAAGGGATAGTCAGCAGCCTGGCTTCCAAGCAGAGATGGGTCTAGGGGTCTAGCAGGGGTCCTCAGATGCAAGGATGTGGCCTTGACCAGAAGGGCAGAGTCTCAGTTCACTTGTGTTTGTGAATAGGTTCACACTGCTCTCATACCAACAAAGTCCCAAGAGTTGTAGGAAAAACCTTTCAGAATCACAGATTCCCTTTCCCTTCACGAGGAAGACTCTGCATGACGCTAGAGCAGCACAGTGTGAACTTCTGGAGAAAGCATCTCAGATGCCATTCCCAGCAGGTCTCCTGCAGGACCCCCTGTCCCCCCAGAACAGACCCTGGGCACAGTCCCAGGGACACAGCTGTCTGCCTTCTTGGCTTCCTGGGAAGCCATTCAGATAAAGTGGAGAACAACTCTCTAGTTCTGTGGCTCTGGCTCCTCCAGAATCTTTGGATTCTCCCATGGGAGACAAGCTCAGTTTGGAGGGCTTGTAGAGAGCACAGGCAAGGTGATGATGGTAAGCCTGGGCTTCCAGGCTTCCTTCCTTTGGTTTTGGACCCATTCTGAACTGGCTCCTCACACTCTCACTCTGCCTTCCAGAGTTTTATCTTCTCCAGGCCTCACACCTCTTGGGGACAAAACCAGAGATGAGGAAGGGGTCAGAAGAGAACAGGTCTGTGGGGTCTCTCCACTGAGAGAATCGGCCAACAACTCATGTTCACACAGCAGAGACTATCAGCGAGCTGGATTTAAAAACAATGAGATTCACATCAGCAAGTACAATTCTCAGTATTAATGTGTTCTCGCTGAGTGCAAGCACCTGCTAGAAAAACTTCAAGCCATTATCTACCAACTCCAGAGACACGCAAAGGTGAAGGCTCACGGGGGACAATGGAATCCATTTTGGAAGAGGGAATGACTATCTTTTTTTCTGCTTTTCTTTCTTTTCCCTTCCTCTTTTTTCCTTCCTTCCTTCCATCTTTCTTTTCTTCTTTCCTTCCTTCTCGCCTTTCTTTTCAAGGAAAGAAAGAGGGTATAAGGCACCCCAGAGTTTCTTCCTGTTGCAAATGCTCCAGAAGCATGTATCACTTTGTGCAACTGGTTTTACATGGGTACTGGAAAATCAAGCCTGGGCCATGAACCACTGAGCCATCTCCTTAGCCCTTTTTCTGTTTTTCATTTTGAAGGCAACCTATGACTGTGTCCTATCTACTGCTCTACTGAGGATAAAGAAAAGGCCACTCAATAGGCTCAATGTTTGTACGGTTACTGTGTGACTGAAACATGAATGATATGCACATATAGATAAACTCTGTATATAGTCCTCCACCTCTGATGGGTCCACTCCATGAGTTTTGACTATATGATGGTCCAAAAACAAGATGTAGTCCATAAACCGGGCCTGTAATCCAAGAACCTGGGAAGCGGAGGCAGGAGGATCACAAGTTCAAGGTCATTCTCAGCTATCTAGAGTTTGAGACCAAACTAGGCTACTTGAGACCTATCACAAACAACCAAACAGATGCAGTCGGTGGAAACTGTTACTGGTCTTGATGGTTGCCTGGGCTAACTCTCTCAATGAGCTGAGCCAGCCCTGCAATCATAAAAGTACACAAATAATACTCTGGTGTATATAAATTTAGTATCCAGGGTATTAGGCTGTTCAATGCACTCTCAACATAGGGTATTTTTTAAAATTTGTAATGGGTTTATCCAGACTCAACCCATTGAAGTTGAAGTCATCGGTACCAACATACAATGTGTAGTATGCCCTGGATAATGTTCAGACGGGCATCTCAACTCCCAGTGGGGTTATATCCACCTGGATAAGCCTAGTGGAAGTTGAGAATACCATTAAAAGTGCATTCGTCTAACCTAGTGAAAACCCTTGCTCAGCCTGCCTTACTTTAAATGAGCTCATAGCACTTGTGTTCGCCTACAGTTAGGCAAAATCATCTAATAGGTGATGACTTTGAATAAAGTCTTGAATATCTCAAGTAATTGACTGAATAAAGATTGACTATCACATGTAATTTATAGAGGAAAGTATTGGATGTCATAATTTATTGACTAGAGTACACATGGTAACATGGGAATAGCTCCTAATTATTACAAACTTGGGGACCAACTGCTTATTAAAATTCCCCTATTTTGGCTGAAAGGGAGAAGTGAAGAATGGATACTGGTGTGTACAGAGCTTTCTTTAGAGCACTGGGCTTTGGAATTAGTGGTGATTTCCATGACTTGGTAAATATTAAATACCACTAGCTGCACATGAAATAAAATTGCATGTAAAAATATTACCTCTGCTACATTTTTTTTGAGATTTGATAATTAAAAAAGTGTTTCAATGGCTGGAGAGATGGCTGAGCAGTTAAGGCCATTGCCTGCAAAGCCTGATGACCTTGGTTCAATTACCCAGTACTCACATAATAAAGCCAGGTGCACAAAGTTGCACATGCATCTGGAGTTTATTTGTAGTGGCTGGAGACCCCATTGCATCCATTCTCTCTCTCTCTCTCTGTCTGTCTCTCTCTGTTTGCAAATAAATAAATATATTTTCAAATGCTTCAGAATTTAAAGTCACTTTTATTTTTAAAATAGCTTTATTTATTTATTAGTAAGTAGAGAGAGAGAGAGAGAGAGAGAGAGAGAGAGAGAGAGAGAGAGAGAGAGAGAGAGAGAGAGAATGAATGAATAGGTACACCAGGGCTTCCAGTCACTGCAAGTGGACTTCAAATGCATGCGCCTCTTTATGCATCTGGCTTTATGTGGGTACTGGGGAATCAAAATCAGGTTGGGCTTTCCAAGGCGAAGTGCCTTAACCACTTTCACAATTTCTCCAGCCCCTAAAGTTACTTTTAAAATAAACAAAAAAATCAGAAAGAGTTGAAATCTTCAAAAAGGACTGTTGGTTTAGGAAGACTAAAAGACATTTCTACAACAGGCTACCAGCTGCTCTTAGCAAAGGACAGGGGTCACAGAGAGACAATGGTCTTGCCCCCTGCTCTGTCACTTCCTCTCATGCAGAGATACACAGACACAGAGGTCTGCTTCACAGTTAGAGTAAATCATCAGATGTGAACCTTATGTTCCGGTTGTGTTAAAACTAATATGCGATTTATGAGCCTGAGGTATATATTGATTTTTGTGAAGCTTAGTCAATCCCACAAGCGACTCTTATCACATTCCCCCCAAGATAAATTAAAGCTTTGAATGGAGAAGGAGTTTTGTGACACCTAATCATTGCTCAGAGGCTATATTTTTTATCCAATTAGGAGATGCCCAGGAAAGAATCTATAAAACAGAATGTGAGGAACAAAAGCTTCCTCTCACCTTTGTATACAATTCCACACTTTGTTCTTTCAACGACATCAAAGCTCTTGGAAATCTGTGTTTTGTGTTTCGGAAATTGTACTGCACCAAATAATCTAGAGAAATACTTTTGAAAAGATTGCTTTTCTTTATTTCAAATGTAAGTTCTTTGTTCTACGCTTTTGCATCAACCTGTAGTATGTCCATATATGTGTGTACATGTATATGCATATGATGCATATATGGACTAACATATACAATGTTATATCATATATATTTATATTATAGATTCCATCATATATCTTATTTATATTTATGCATATATACACATCTATATGTATATATACATATGTATCTATACATATGCACACACCCACACACACAAGGGGGTTCGCATGCAGTCTCTCCGCCTGTGCCTCACACGGACACCTGCGAGCATGAGCTTGCTCATCTTGGGGACCCCTGTAGACCAGGCTTGCCTCAAGTTAAAGTGGCTTTAGCCTCATGGGACACACACTCAGTTTCGAAGGAAATGAATACGTTATCCTGAGGTGCTGGGGAACTGGTGCTTTTGAAAAACATAGATCGACCTCTGTTGATGTTTCTTATTTCTCAGTGTACTTTTCCTAGGCACAGAATCACTCCGTGATGCTTTGAATTCTAGAGAGTTCCCTGGAGTCATAACCATCTGTTTTCCTCTTGTTTTCATTGGCCAGCTTGTAGATAGCGGATTCCGCACAGGGGCACACAGCAGCTTAGAGCTGGAATGCTGTAGCCAGGGTTTCTAATGAAACAGAGATTCTGGAATTGGAGTGAGGAAAGGACATTGGGAAATGTCCAAAAAACCTCTACATGTCATAGATAAGAAAAATGAATTTCTGGAAGGGTAAAAAGATAGTTCAAGATTACACAATTGAGTTTTAAGAACTCAAACTACAGACTTGGTCTCCTGATGACTAACTATGCTCTTTGCTGGTTTGCTCATCTGTTTACACTGATATGTTCTCATTTTCCAGAAGAATAAAAGCTTCACGTCTTTACATCAGAGATGATCCTCTTTTTATTCATAACATATTCTTTGAAAAAAAAACACACGTTAAAATAACCACATTGGTTATATTTCATCATAAAATATAATAAGAGCTCTGTCCCTCATCAAACTATTTATTAAGGAAGACCCAAAGCTATGTGGAAAAGAGTCACTGAGGATATATTTTAACTAAAGTTTTAAATAAATATTATAAAATCTTAACTAAGTAAGGTATGTTCTGAAACACACAGACACATACATGAATAAAATCGGCAATGCAGTAGACCAAATATTCTGGACATAGAAGTTGTACATAAAATATAAAGAGATTACACTAAAACAATTTAAAAGTTTTTTTTAAAAAGGAAAAATTAATGCTATTGACTATTGGTTATATTTTAAATGTATCCACTACTTTACATGTGGGAATGTATAAGTTACCTGAAATAGTGCCAACAATTTATATCTTCTTTTTTTTTAATATATATTTATTGTCCATAACTGTTCAAAGAGCTGGAAGCTATGACTTCCACTTTGTTCAGCCTTCCTTGTGGTACATACATACATTGTTAAAATAATAAATTCTAAATTCAAATATTCATCACTGTGCTATTGATATTACAAATAAGGATAGTAATCCAACTTATATAATTTAATTCAATCTCCATTCGACCCTCTCCATTTTATTCAAAACATAGCTCATTATAAGATAGACATTTTTCGCTCTAAGGCAGAGGAGGGAGTTTTCCATGCACTCTCAATTGCCACTAAAACAAATGTCTGATCAAAGTTCTTAGATTGCATCCTACAGAATGATGAAAGAAGCCACATACCAGAACCTCAGCTCCCTTGGTCAGTGTGGCACAGGCTAATCCTAACCCTCAGCACCCTTGGTCAGTGTGGCACAGGTTAACCCTAACCCTCAGCACACTTGGTCAATGTGGCACAAGCTAACCCTAACCCTCAGCACACTTGGTCAATGTGGCACAAGCTAACCCTAACCCTCAGCACTCTTGGTCAGTGTGGCAAAGGCTAACCCTAACCCTCAGCACTCTTGGTCAGTGTGACCTAACCCTACAGAATGATGAAAGAAGCCACATACCAGAACCTCAGCACCCTTGGTCAGTGTGGCACAGGCTAACCCTAACCCTCAGTACCCTTGGTCAGTGTGGCACAGGCTAACCCTAACCCTCAGTACTCATGGTCAATGTGACACAGTCCAGCACCTCACCACCCTCAGTCAATGGTAATTTGGGCAAGACAAAAGCTATGACGTGTGTGAGGAGAGTCAACTCAGTAATTCCATACAGGCTGACATGGAGCACACCAGCGGCTCTTGTTGCTCATCTCCCTGAGGCTCCTGCCCAAGTCAAGATGGATGGCTGCGGTCACTCAGTATCTAATTCCTGACGTCAGACAGGAAGCTATAAATCTCTGATGCCACAGGGGATTGTTATTTCTTTTCTGTCATCTTAGTTGAAACCACTTCTGTGTAAAGAACAAAGCCTTACTGAGGAAGCTGGCCTTCCTCTAAGGCTCCCCATCCAGCCAATTTCAGGAGCAGCGTCCTTTGAGGATGGTGATTTCTGAAATGGACTCTGCGTGAGCTAATCTGTGACCTTCAGCCAATTTTTCCAAACATACGTGACACAAAGGAGTTGAGTACAGCTTTGTGCCGCATGGCTCCTGCCTTCACTAATTTAACAAGCAGGCCACCACTGAGTGTCCAGCGTCGATGAGTGGACCTTTGGCTGCCGCCTCATTACCCTTCGCTCTTTAGTCGGATGCTCCCTCATCAAAACACACACCACTCATATTCTGCTCGACACAACGTCTTCATTTCAGTAGCTGCCAAAAGAAATCGTAGCAGGACTCCAGCTAGTTCACACAGCACCTTTATTCTGTTTTATCTTTCAAACTAGGATCTAATCATGTAGCCAGAGCTCGTCTCTCATGCTTCAACATTTGGAGCATAACTTCTCCTGATCCTTAACAATTTACTTTTAACCTAAGGGGGGGGGGACTCCCAAGATTGGATAATGCAGCAATCGTGTGGTCTCTCCATCACAATCAGGAGCCCTCACTGCTCTCCAGATTGCAGCTCAACAGACCTTGGCCACCTCTGAGGATGGTGCATGAAGACTCCAAGACCATAGCTCCTTGTTCCTTGACGACACACCCTGGAGATGGAGGCCTAGCTGCCTGAGAACAGTCCTGAGCTTGCAGTCCTCCCTTCCACTCTGATGGAATGTAAGTTTAACTTTAGGTGGTCTCTCTTGAAGGAAAGAATGCCTCACACCCATCCCACATTCTTCTAAACATGAACAGATGGGATTTTGAACACACAGTGCTCGATGCATTTACTGGTATTTCAAGGACGTAAAAATAACGTATATATGAATGTTT
>PVHP010002349.1:0-36122 GCA_004024765.1 Zapus hudsonius
ATCAGCTTTCTGGGTGTAGACCACGGAGCAATTATTTTTATGCTTAGCCTTCATAACTATTATTGGGGGACAATAACTTGCTCTTATGTGACTCTTATCAGCTTATCTCCAGAAGTAGACAGGGTGGCAATGGGAATCAGTTTTGTAAATGCCAAGATGAAGAGCAGATTTTAGGGAATGAGAATGAGATGAGCTTGGTTAAAAACCTGGGCTTCTCCATGAGCTATAATACAAGCTTCATCAGTTCACAGATACAGCTAGTGCTCCAGCTTATCAAAGCAGATGAAATGATTATATAAAACAACCCTTCAAAGATGCTCAGAACTTAACCAGTGCTTGCTACTGTTATTCATTATGTTTTAAAGGGCTCTGCAAACTTTAGGGTGTCATTACTATCAATTTATTGCTGAATGTGGAACATCAATAATGATCACTCATCTGTTTAATAATTTTTCAAGGATTTATGAGAGTTAGCAGGATCATGTTCAGCCCAGTTTGAGTTCGGACAGCTGGCCTACCTGTTAGGCCACCACTTTCTCAGAGCTAAAAAATAGCAAATACTTTATAGGCTGGAGAGCTGGCTCAGTGGTTAATGTGTTTACCTGCAAAGCCTAAAGACCTGAGTTCTATGCCCCAGTACCAACATAAAAAAATCCAGATACATAAAGTGGCCCATGCATTTGGAGTCCTTTTGTAGTGGCTAGAGGTCCTGGAGCTCCCATTCTGTCTGTCTGTTTGTCTCTCTCTCACTGCTTGCAAATAAATAATTAAAAAAAACACAGCAAATACTTTAGGTAAATTATTTTGGGCAAAGTGACTGAAGCTTATCCTCTAAGAACTTAAAGGACCTGAGTAAGTGAAGCAGGCTTCCCTTTGTCTGAAAACACACAAGATAATTCAGATCTCATCCTAGAAACCACAGGTTTCTCTTAAAAATGGCATACATATTCTTATTTCTTTGGGGATTGCTTATAAGCTTCTTGTAAGTGTCAGCTTGGGAATTAACCCCCTCATATTTGGGCTGAATACAAAATATGGCTTCTGATTCCTTTAGGAAACGTAAATTGAATCCAGCTACACATTCATACGGGCCCAGGAGGGCTGCACCCCTTTACCAGCACAGCAGCAATTAGGGACTTGACAATTATTTTGTGGCTATCCTGTTTTAGGAGAGAAAGGCTCATATATGGCCAGAAACATTCTTTAGCCATATGGATCATTAATTACTTTTTGATGTTAATGTCTTGCTCCTTTAGAAATAATTATGAAATAGTTACCAGGCTTCCAATAAGAATATTTTCATTCATCATATAAGCTAAAGAAAAGCACTGAGCCTTCCTTTGAAGGAAGAAGAAAATGTTTTGGGGAATGAAATTTAGCTTTGGGTCCCATAGGCTACTTGGCAAATCTGGGCGAGTTAATCAGTTTCTCTGAGTCCCCGTTTCCATGTTTATTTAAAGCACAAGACAGGCACTTACTACCTCCTGGAGTCATGCAGTGATTAAAGGCAGTATGACATGGGGATGAGAGAACTGGTGACAGTTTCTAAACCAAGGAAAGTCCTCTATCCAGGTGTGTTTCTTCCAGTTTCTGTGGTCATAGCATGTTCAGACAAGAGGGCAAGAAAGACCCAGAGCCAAAGGTCCTGCCCTGAGCAGTGGACCCACAGGCAGGGGTGGGTGAGTTCAAAGGGGGGTGTGTGATGTCCCTTTGTCCCTTACTTTGCAGTTTTGCCTAAGCTGGGCCACTGCTTTTGAACAGCTGCACAACTTTTTAGAAATTTTAGGACCCTACCTGGATTATCATTTATTATTGTATTGTTTTTATTTTAGGAAGGCATCCGATTGGGATGACTCATCGAGGAAACTTACAGTTTTCATCTTTCAAACGGAACATATGGAAAAGCAGTGGCATTTTGTAAAAGGTGCCCAGAAAAATAAAATTGCTTAAAAAAATAGGCATGACCAGTCAGTTGCATACAGAAGTATGCTAAATTGCCGAATCTGCTTCTCACCTGCATGTTTTATGTGACAGGTATGAAAGCTTTATAGGTAACGAGGTCCTCAACAGGAGAGTTACAGCCTAGCTGCCTGACATTTGTAAAGCTGTAAAGTATAGGGATGATTTTACAAGCAAGGTGAGCGGGTCCTGCACATTACCACAATTAGGCATCTAGACCATGTCCAAGAATAAACAGTGTATTTATAGTGATAGTATTCTTGAAAGGATATTACGCAGACATTGCGATTTGCATTTTAATTTCTTACAAGAGAATCTATTTGTCATGAAACTTCAAGTGTCTCTAAGCCTCATGCTGCTCCAGAACCTCTGCCTGGGCTGCATGTTGTATCTATCCTGGCAGTTTTATGGGCACACTCAGGCTTGGACCCCTACTGCTAGGGACTGGGGCTGGGTGTGCAATGAGTACAATCTTTCAACATAAAGATGCCACTTCTCTGGAGGCCTGGAGTCTGGAGAGGCAGGAAGCATGGATACTCACCCTTATACCACTGCTGAACACTACGCTTGAAATATTTGTCTTCTTTCTCTTCCTTTCCTGAAGTTTCAGAGGCCTTTAAGAGTCTTCTAGCATAGCCTAGCTCTTGAAATATTGGAAGGCCACTAGCAAAAAATGCAATTGGTTAGAGACTTGGTTAAAAGAGGGAAAGAACATTTCGGCATTGCTTCCCCTTTGAGTCTGCACAGCTAATGTCTTATCCCCCAAGAGAAGTCCCTTAATCGTAGAAAGCTAAGGATCTTTTCCTATTTCCTGAAGTTCGGACTTTAGGCATCCTCAGCACCATGGTGCCTTAATTCCTAGACTTCTAAGAAAGAATCCTTCCCTGCTACTTCTGGAGTTTCTTGGTGTCAGGTCCATTTCCAGGACTCTTATTTTCTGCTTGGGTGCCTGTGTCAAGATTTGTCTAAATGAAGATGCCTGTACAGTTCTTTCCTTAAAAGGACCACAATCCTTGGGTTTCTGTCCTCTCATTTTAAAGTAACTTGGTTATATTGGCAAATATAATCTTTATTTATTATATAAATATAAATATTATATTATATTATATAAATATATAATAATATAATAATAAATATATAAATATTATATAAATAGATAATATAAACATTATTGTCAGAGAACTCACAACCATTAGGGGAAGAAATTTAGTTTACCCTTTTTGGGTATGTAATTCAACCCCATATGACACTTGAGTAATAAAAAATGAACTGCCCATCTACTTCCAGAATGAGATTGAAATTATGAACATATTCCCAGGCTATCACTTAGCAAGTGGGGTGCTCCAGCAGCTGCTTTTAGAGGTGTGATGAGGCTGCCCAGCTCTCCACTGATCGTGTTAAATATGTTGCTCACAGTCTGAGAAAAACAGAGGAAATGAACTCTACAGTGTCTCCTAAATACGGACTTCATTCTTAATCACCCTGTGTTTTATTTCCCCCCCTCCCTCATTAAATGGAGATTGTTCCAGCCAGCCAGCCAAATACCCTCCTAAACTGCACCCATTCTGTTCTCGTATTTTATTATGAATTTGAATGGCTTCCCTGAAAAATCTCATCTCTAATGAAAGAAACCTTATTTGTATCAAAAGGGAAGCATGGGCATTGGCTGTCAGTGGAGAGATGAGGACATACATCCATTAGATGGTTCTTACCTTCAGTGGGGACAGTGGCTCTGATTAATAAACCTTGCTTTGGGGATAACATGCCCTGAGGCATATGACTGGTCTTTCTGCTTTGCTGAGTTTCTGAATCATCTTGCAGCTAATTGAGGACAACCTGGCATGTGCAGTCGAGGGAAGGCAGAGCCTTGGATGTTCCCACTGTAGGGCCCCATTATTATCATCCATAGAGGCAAGGAAATATTTGATCAAATTCACCATTTCCTCTCCAAACTTGGACCCTAAGCCTTCCACCCTCCTTTTTTTTTTTTGAGGTAGGGTCTTGCTCTTGTCCTGGCTGACCTGGAATTCACTCTGTAGTCTCAGGTTGCCCTCAAACTCATGGCGAGCCTCCTACATCTGCCTCTTGAGTGCTGGGATTAAAAGTGTATGCCACCCTTAGGATACCCAAAGTCTGAATTTCAGGAAATAGGAAAAGATACTTAGTTTTCTGCAGTTCAGGGCACTTAGTTTTCTGCAGTTCAGGGCACTTACCTTGCTTGACATCCAGGGCACATCTGGGATAACAGCAGAGCAAATGTCCTCTGAGTGAGCGAGTCTTTGGAATTTTCCTTACAAAGCCCAAGACGACCTGGTATGGGGAGAGAGCAGTGCATTCCCTATCCTGGAAAATTTCAGGAAAGTAGAAGCACTTCTGGCAATGTTCCGAAGAGTGTTGTATTTTTCATTTGAGCACCTGCCCAGAGTCGAAATGTGCCCAGGTGTCCACCAAGCATTCATTCACCAGGTTGGAAATCCACTCGGAGCTATGAGGGTATTATGGTCTGTCCAGCCTCCAAAGCAGTCACTGTGTATTAGCACAAACCTTCACATGCTGTGTGGTGCTGTTTCAGAATGGGAGTCAAGGACTTGATATTTCTCCATCTCTTCCCTCTTTCTTAAAATTATCACTTACATTATTCTTATCCATAAGAGACATTAAAATATTTGCCCTGATTCACCATTTCCTCTCCAAATAGGAACTCTAAGCCTCCCCATTTTCTTGCTTGTTTTTGAGGTAGGGTCTCGCTCTAGTCCAAGTTGACCCAGAATTCACTCTGTAGTATCAAGCTGGCCTCAAACTCACAGTAATCCTCCTACATCTGCCTCCTGAGTGCTGAGATTAAAGGTGCGTGCCACCACACCAGACCTCAATTTTTGGATAAATTGCTTTTTCTTATTCGGAGAACATCTGCTCACTCATGTAGAGGCATCACCACACACTTATACCCCATCAGTTTGGGAAACACTCATTACTGGCATCACGGTGCTACATCCTGAAGACAGCAGCATGAATGTGCACCTGTCCCCTAGCAGGGTAGGTTTCTGTCTGTAGGGTGATGAGGAGAGATGGAGAGAAAGCAGGCAACTAATATTCCCCAAGTACTATAATGTTCACACACAGTAGAGGAGATATATGGAGTACAAGATGGTCAGAAGGGGCTTTCAGAAGCAATGGAGACTTAAAACATTATTTATTTATTTATTTATTTATTTATTTATTATTTATTTATTTATTTATTTATTTATTTATTTATTTATTTATGTGCAAGCAGAAAGAGAAGAGAGGCAGAGAGAATGGGTGCTCCAGGGCCTCCAGTCCCTACCAATGAGCTCCAGATGCATGTACCACTTTGTGCATCTAGCTTCATGTGGGTACTGGGGAATCAAACTCGGGTCCTTAAGGCTTTGCAGGCAAGTGTCTTAACCATTAAGCCATCTATCCAGCCTGAGACTTAAAATAGACTATGTATGTGCTTACATGTAACCACTCAAGGCTAGGAGATGGGGTTTTGAGAAACTGCTCATGAGAAGGGGTTGGGGGAGTGGGGCTAAGGGTCTTGCCTGTGATTCAGGGTGAACATCAGTGCAGGCACAATTTATTGATCACTACTTGGAGAGGTCATCCTTCTAGTTCAAGTTCAGCTTCACAAAAGA
Source organism: Zapus hudsonius (assembly GCA_004024765.1). Classification (NCBI taxonomy): domain Eukaryota; kingdom Metazoa; phylum Chordata; class Mammalia; order Rodentia; family Dipodidae; genus Zapus; species Zapus hudsonius. Next base: position 5,616 of record PVHP010002349.1, read on the forward strand.
CTGGGAATGCCCAGTGAGGTTCATTAAATGGGTGTGGAATATGTTTATTAAGCAATGTGAAAGCACATCTCTGCAGGTTGGAGTATGTTTACATATATCCAGAAATTGAAAGAAAATCCTACTGGCCTGTGAGGAGCAAGGCCACCACTCCCACTTCGTGTGATTAAAGGCAAAATTTGTTCGTTCCATGGAGCCTTCTCTCCTCATCTAGGGCTCTTGGGAAGCAACTGTTTCCTTTTAATCTGCTTAGTCGGGCTCAAGGCAAGAGTCATGTGACATCCATTCTGAAAGAGAAGCTGAGTGAAGAATGCGACTGTGCTGCTCTGGTTTTTGGGCTCGTGACCATGAGGTAGGTTTGAGATATATGTGTTTCTCTGTCATTTCTTTCCTGCTGCGAGAGCTCCCAATATTTCCAGCTAGGGAAGTCATCAGAGCTCTCTGTTCACTATGCTATGGTTAAGTTCAAGATTAGATGTCTTCAGTGGGGTCAGAAGATGCTCTCCTACTATAACGCTATCCCAAAATCTCCTAATGGTTGAGCAGTGTGAATGATTTAGGGCACAATGTGGTGGAGGTGTGGGGTTGGGAAGGGTAGAGAATTGCAGAGGCCTATGTCCACATGAGCCTGGGGAGTAATAGGTCTGCATGGGCATAAATATCTGTGTGGAAAGAGTTAGCCTGTCTCAGTCTTTGACAAGTTGGCTGGAAAAATAGGGTGACACAGATAGCATAAAGGGTGAAGAGAATTTCCAGAGAAGCACTTGGAAAATGAAAATAAATATCCTTTCACAGTTAAGAGAAATGACTGCTTGATGTACATTTTTTTTTAATTGGTATTGATTTTTTCTTATGTATTTGGTAGGTTTCAGAAGGAACTAGTTTTCTGGAATACTTATATATTGAATAGGTATGTGCAAATTTTCAAGAGACTTTCATTAAAAACTATACAAAGTTAATAGAGGAGACGACACAGAGTTCATTGTCTCATTAGGAAAAACAAGAGTATACATGGATATGTTTACATTTGGCAGAAAGGTTAGTACAGTTCAGCCTAATGACTTCCAAAAAAAATTAGTTCTAATTGAGCATTCGCCAAGAGTAAGGTCCTGGGATGAACTATCAGTGGATTTTACTTCTTTCTGATCTGGGATTCTTGAGGGTGTTTTTTGAGGCTATGTTTCTTCACCTGGAGAGGAGTGTGTGATAAGCAGGTAATGACATTCCCACGTCATGGAGCTTCCACGTGTGTAGTGTGGCCAACCCTGAGCTCTTGTCCTTGTCCGGAAACTAAATTTCTACCCAGGACTGTAGGATCCCAGCAACTGAATTCCTTGATCTGAGCCAATGGTCTCCAACAGCAAGAACCCCTCTACTCATCAACAAGGTCCTTCACCATTGTCCTCTTCGGCTTCTATGAGCAGAAGTAGACTGCATAGTAAGCATTGGACAAGTGCAAGGGACTTCCATCATGCTTGTCATGGCTTTCCACAGTTTATAGATAAGTGTCCTCACTCAAGTTGCTTTTCTCCCCTTACACATCTTCTTCACACCTGGCCTCCAGCTCCTGCTCATTGTACGGATGTCCCCCAATACTCCTGATCTCAAGCTTCCAAATGCAGCTGTAAGAAATGCACTCCACTCCATGCAACTCTAAAGAAGAGGGGGCAGAAAGATTGTAAGAACGTTGGTGGGGAGGAATATCCAGAGTCATTGACCCCTCAGCAACAACACACAATGGGGAAAAAAACTGGCTACCTCTTCTGCAATTCATAACCCCCTACCCCATGGACTGATCCAATTAGCCCACTGAGGATGGCTCCCAGTGGGCTGGGGACAGAGAGAAGGGAAATCGCGGTACCATCACAAGATTTATTCATACAATGTATCTAATTATTGACAATAAAGTTGTTTAAAACAAAGAAAGAAAGAGTCGTCACTGAGCTCCTGCCCCCAGCTCATGTTAGGCTTTCCACAAGGGGTACAACAGGGCCAGTGTTGGCCTCTGGTACTTGAAATATAAGCCTGGGATATTTTTTTCTCTTCTTGGGTCTCTATTGTTCCACAGTTGTTTTAACTTACCTTTCTTCACCCCTAATGCTGGCAATTTTATGACTTGACATTTAAAATTTTTGTTTGCATTTAAAGATCATTTTATTATGTGTGTACACTCTGTACAAGGTATATGAATGTGTATAACTTATTAAATGTTAGTACTAGTAATGTTGCCATTTGTTTGTGGAACCCTTAATTTTCAGTACATCATTTCTGTCTCCTTTGACCCTTGAAAGCCTTTAATAAATAGGGAGTCACATCTGTATTCATTCCAAAGACATAGCTACTCAGACAGGTGAAATTATTTACTGTCATAGTCAGCCACACATCGCTGGGATGACTCTTCCAACCAGGCACAATTTGGGGGAGGAAAAGATTTTATTGAAGTAACAGACCCAGGGGAAGTTAAGGAAAAGGAAAAGGCTGGCTCCCTTTCACAGATCCAAGCAGAGACAGAGACAGCACCTCCAGAAGCAAGCAAGCAAGCACACTGTAACACTGTAATTTACAAAATGCAGAACTGCCAGACCAGGGTTCTGGCTCTTCTTTTGCATATCTATCCCTAGTATTTTGCATCCAAATTAGAAAGGGCCAGTCCCCAGGAGGCTAGGCCAAAGTGATATTTCCTCTAGCCAGAAGCCTGGAGATAATTAACAATTTAATAAACACAATTATAATAAATTCTATTGGGGGACATTTATTCAAAACTACCACATTTACTTAAAGTACATCAGGTACACACAGTGTATGGATTATAGACCTGGTAATTTCAGATCTATGGCTATATCCTTCAATGCTCTGTTAATTTTGAAAACTAGTTTTTGATAGGTTTTACTCACTAGATGTGCATCAGCATCTCTGGGGATGCCCACATTTGAACCAAGATTTTGGGTGGCTTCATCAAGAAATGTTGTTTCATAAATAATGTTCCGGGATGAGTTAGTATGTTTTTCAAGCTACAGTGAGTTACCTCACCTGCATAATTCAATCAAAATGGATTCCTCAAAATGGATTCCTCTCACAGTTTTGGAGCATTTGGTAAGGGGCTTCTGTTATGTAACCCTAGGAGGGAGGACAGAGGATGAGGATGAGGGAAAGCAAGAGGGGGAGAGAGAGAGAGAGAGAGAGAGAGAGAGAGAGAGAGAGAGAGAGAGAGAGAGAGAGAGAGAGAGAGAGAGAGAGAAACCAAAAGATCCAGACTTCTGTCTTTGGATGACCTGCTCTTTTATGATAACCATTAATTTTTTCAGGAAGGTTAGATACCTCATGTGAAACCTTCCATTCATTCCCTCCACCCAGCACTGTTGCATTTGGTACACTAGAGCCACAACATCCCTTAATATAGGCTAGATGGAGACCTTATGTCTCTCTCTCCCTCTCTCTCTCTCTCTCTCTCTCTCTCTCTCTCTTTCTCTCTCTCTCTCTCTCACACACACACACAAAATAAAATAAAAAAGATAGGCAAGCAATGACAAGAAGTCATTCAATCTCTTGTCCATTTGGGTTATTGTCTGTGCCCCTTTTGGATCTGCTAATAGCCTCACCAATTTCAGCCACGTGCTCACAAATATTCCACAGAAAGAATATATGGCATGTTAGATTTAGAGACATGATTCCAGCTAACCTTCACAAATAATCTTTATGTTGAGTTCAGTAAAGCTCAAAGTAATTGTGAGTTTGGTGGAGATCTTCATAATTAAGTTCAAGCAAGGGAGTGAGAAATGTGAATAAGAAACCAAGTACTCATGAGGAGTCCTCACATCAGGTTTTTCTGAGTGGACACAGGGCCATGCTCACCACACAGTCAGTCACTCCAGTACCAGCTTTGCCATTTCTTAGAGTCCCCGAGCTGTGTTCATTGCCCAAGGGTATTTCAGATGTTCATTTATCCACCATCTCTGCTGGATCACATTCTCTTACATCTTCATGATGTCTTTTCTCTGGTGTTCCATGGAGTGGCCATAACAAGGGACAGTCCTTAGGTTGGGAACTCAAATGTTGTATGAAGCCCTTACCTCTAGGTTTGGCCCAGCCATCTCTGATGGTGAACCCATAATCCATGGGCTTGCTTCCTAATTCTCAGAGCAGAGCATTAGTATCTGGCACCCTCTGATGTCTGAGGTAGCTTACATCCAACTCAGATCAGTAGCTACTTTGACAGCAGTTAACACAGCTACCATCATCCCTCCCCAATACTCCAAGTTTCAAGTCATTTTTTTTTTTCATATAAGAGTGAGATCCTCATGGCAGAGCCTGTCTGCGTCTCCACCAAAGCATAACAACCTTTAGCTGGAGGACAAGCCTTCCACGGGTTGCTCAGCTACAGTTCTCAATTAACCTTGCACTATATCCCTCTCACACACTCTCAAACATGTCAAAAACAGACCAGCTTTGTGATGGGGATATTGGCTCATTAGGCCCCAGCTGAGATCATTAAATTCTGTTTCTTTAGGAACAAAGTGAAAGGGCAGATTTATATTTCCTTTGATAGAACTGGTCTTAAACTTCCTCCCTATTGTGAGATGGATAGTGGCTGATAAAGCAGTAATATTTCAGACTCCGCTGGGGGTGGTCTGGCTGCTCATAAGGCTGAGGTTTCTGGGAAAGATCAGTCCACAAAGAGCCATCAGAATGGACATAGGTAACATGTTGCTTTCTGTTACAGGCCAATTTTAATGTAATTACTCTGCTCCTTTGGGATAAATTGTCTAACCCTGGAAATATTTGTTGTAAGGACAGTTCTAAAATGTGAGCAGCATGCCAGACTGTATCCATTAGAAACCAGTAGTATGTTCTCCAAGATAAAACAAGCAATTGTAAACCAGGAATTGCCAACAGTCTTCTGGGGACAAAGTTACCTCCATCTGGGACACAATGCTTTAAGACACTCTGCATGTTTGGCTATATTTAAGCCAAGTCCCACAAGAGAATGAATTAGCAACTGAAGTTACAGGATTGTGATCATGAGATCTTAGAGGATATCCATCTATGAGAAAGTGACATGTTAAACAAGATACCTATCACCACAGCAAGTCAGATAACCCAGGAAAGGTCAATGAGACAGACACCAACAATACCCAACACAACCCAAAGCAGAAACGCAGGGACACTTAAAATCTTAACAATAAAGCAGGCTTAAAACTCACCCATGACTCAGGGAACTGAGCAGATAATAGGGTGGAAAGAATATAAGAGCCATGGTGGGGGAGGATATCCAGAGATATTGTCCCCCTCAGCAATAACACACAAAGGGGGGGGATTGGCTACCTCTTGTATAATCCATAACCCCCTATTCCATAGATTGATCCAGTATGCACAATTAGGATGATACCCAAAGGATTGGGGACAGGGAGGAGGGAAATGGGGGTTCCATCATAAGATTTGCTCATATAATGTATCTAATTATGGATAATAAAAATATTTTTAAAAAAGACAACCACTAAAATCCCTAGAGAGGCAAAACTGAATCAAGGATAGTATGTCTGCAGTGGCTTCCAACACCTGTTATTTTTGTCCTTTCCTGCCATTCTTAACCCCCCCTCCAAGCCTCTTGCTGGCACTTGGGGCTTAACTGTTACTTTTTATCATAAAGAAGCCTCTACAACAGCTAGGCTTTTCTGTTGTTGTCTAGGCTCAGGGCACTGCTGGACAGCTCCCGCTGTGGGGGAAAGAAACACTTTGACAGGAGTCTAAAGTGAGAAAATGGCAAGAGAACCAACCCCAAGCCTGAAAGTGGCTGGCTAGTCTCTTCCATTGCTGGGCTGCTACAGAGCACAGGCATACATTTGATTGAGTAAATAAATGAATAAATGGATGAGTTCGTTTTTTCATCAACCCAATAAATTCCCTATTCTTTGATTACCATTTCAGTAAACAAACACCACTAAAAAACTTGAAAAATGCATGTCTAGAACAATAGCTCCTGCTTGCATTGGGGTGAAACCCCCTTTTATTATTATTTTTAATGGGAGGAAAGGATTTATTGAAGCTACAGATGCAGGGGAAGTTCCATATGGTGGAAGAGGCTGCCCACCCCCTTCCCCCTTTCACAGGTCCCAGCAGAGAGAGAAACCCATCCATCACCAACACCACACACAGAACAGCAAACAGGCAGAGGCCAAAACCCCCTTCTATTGACTGGCTCCTCTTCTTCCTCAATGCCCTTCTCAGATTCCGGTGTGTTGGTTTATCCTGCTATTGAAATTCGCCTGTGCGTTCAGCTCTGGCCTGCCTCCTCTTCAAGCTCTCTGAAAGTCATTACTCTCCTCAGTCCCCTTGTCGTGGCCTGGGTCCACTGCTCTTGGAAGACACATCTGATCCGCTGCTCAAGTGAGACTTACCGCTTCCATCCCCAGAAGTGTTCCCAGGCTCTGAAGGTCAGACTTGGGTGGCTTCTTGATGCCTGATTTAACACATATGCAGATCACAGGACACAGTCTCTTCCAGTTTGCTAGACCTTGAACTATGTGCATCCCACGAGCCTCTCTGACTATTAAAGATTGGATTTGTGATATGAGAAAGAAAGTTCTTTAGCCCTAGCTGTGTGACTTCTTGACAGGATGGGAACAAATAGCTATCCACTCCAGACAGGTACTGATGGTAGATCAAAGAAGCCATTCCAAACAAGTCTAATTTAGGGACCCAGGAGGTGTATTGGGGTTATGTACAGAGCATTGCTGATGAGTTATTTAAAAGACCATGGTGTTGCAGTCAGCATTCTAGTTGCTGTGCAGAAAGAACCCAAGCAATAGTGGCTTGTTGAGGAATGGGTTTATTTGGCTTATGAACTCAAGGGGAGTCTCCATCCTGGCAGGGAAAATGATGGCATGAGCAGAGGGGTGGACATCACCCCCACTTCAGCACTGCAAATGATGGCAGGAAGGTGTGCCAAACACTGGCAAGGGGGAGCTGGCTTATAACCCTCATAAGCCCACCCCCGACAACACAGCTCCAGTGAGGTAAAACCCAGACTGCCATCAGCTGAGGACCAACCAATCAGAACACATTCATTTGTTTGTGGGGGACACTTGGATCAAACCATGACACATGGGAAACTCAAAATCAACTATATCACTGAAAAGCCCATCTCAGAATGGGAGATGAATTCGCTGTAGCCCTGAAGTTCCCTACATGAATGACAGGCACTCTCCTCTCCTGAGCGGTTGTTACTGTTTTATGACCAGGGGGAAGGACCATATGCATCTTTCAACTTTCAGAGCTTCCTAATTGTCATTAGCTTCCTGAACCTTGTTAGTTTTGGTAGCTTCCTAAATGTGCATCAATCCTCTCCTCTGGAGGGGATATTTCAATTTCGGGAAAATAGCTATATGACAGTCCTTCCTATGAGGAAAATTTTTCTATAAATGTAAAATAAAAGTTGATATATTACACAAGTACATGTAAGGAAAACAATTTGGATTTTAAAATTTATAATCATAGGGCCAGGGAGATGGCTCAGCAATTAAGGTGCTTACCTGAAAAGTGTAACAACCTGGGTTTGATTCCCCAGTACCTACATAAAGCCAGATGCACAAAGTAACTCAAAAGATCTGGTGTTGGTTTGCAGTGGCTAGATACCCTGGTACACCCATCTGTCTCTCTTTTGTACTCTCCATGTCTCTCTGATTTCAAATAAATAAGAATATAAAATATTCTAATCCTAAAATGACATTTCCATTTTAAGACAACAAAACATGACTCTTTCAAAGAAGATTTACCAGCTCTGAAATAGTTGATTCTAGTAATTATGTTCTTCCATTTCTCTAATATGAGTGAACTCAGGAGCTTTGACTCAACCCTCTGAGCCATGCTCATTGGTAAGCTAAGCCAAACCATTCTGTTAACTGGCTGTTGGAAACTTGCATGCCAAACATTCAAGCATAGCATCGATTTTCCTTGCTTTTCCGTCATCCTTCCTTGGCCCTGTCCATGACAGGTCTCTCTGTTTGCCTTCTTCAACTCAGTTTAATCAAAGAACAGTGTAAAGTCTGGAGCCATGCTTGGTGGCTCACACCTATAATCTCAGTACTTGAGAATCTGAGGCAGGAAATTTGTCACTAGTTCAAGGTCAGCCTGAGCTACAGAGTGAGTTCTGGGTCAGCCTGGACTAACGTGAGTTTCTGCCTCCCAAACCCCCAAACCAAACAAACCAAACCAACAAAAAACAACAACAACCAAACCTTACTAACACCCACTGTCTTAAAACTTAAAACTTCACAGAAACAAATCTAGTCTCACTCACTGGGAGCTCAATTTACTCTATTGTAGTATTGAAAACATTTTAAGACTTGTTTATTTGTTTTGGTATGTTTATTTGCCAACTAAACTCTCCGCTGTGAAGAGAATGGAAAATAGTTTATTATTTCAAGAAAGCATCCTCAATACTTTATTTAAAAAACCCTCTGAATTTTAGGCAGTCTTGCTCAATCAATTATTTATCTGAATGTATCTTGAAAGGTATATTTCTCTCAGAAAGTTCCCTCCACTGACTTTTCTTTGATGGCACCTCCTTAGCTCTCTAAAGCTTAGAGAAAAAATAACAGAAGTTGATAATATTGTGTTGTATTAAAGACTTTCTTGAAACAAGTAGCTATTCTTGTATCACAAGGTAATTGCGAGAGGACAAAGGTATTTTTCTGGCTCATTAAAATGATTTTGTTGTTAATATGCATCTTACAACATAACCTCAGTGTACACAGTATGATATCTTAGGGGAAGATCTTTATAACTTATATTAAGCAGTTTGGTAATAACACAATCTGTAATATCCTCAAAGCCTATTTATTTCATTTATTGGCTGAACACATGCTCACAATCACTCCATGAGGCAATTGCCATTATTTAGTAAAGAAGAAACTGAAGCCTCATGTCTAAATGGAGAGCCCAGGCTTACACAAGGAATTTGAAGAAACTCCGCACTGTTACATGGTCTCCTGGTCACCATCCAACCCATGATGCTCTGCACTGTCCCCCCATCACTGCACTGTACCCCCTCTGTGGCTCTCTCTGGCAGCACAGAGATGTAGGGGTGTCCATAACTATGTCTGGTTTCACAAGAACACAGAGGTGGGCAGAGGCTTGGCAGATCACATAGATTTCCTAGCGAGAATGGACTGAGTTCAGAATTCACAATATTGAGTGAAGTCATTCTACTTGTGTGAAAACAGAGCCACACACACAGTTTCCTAACAAGGCTGGTGAGGTGGGGTAGCCTCCTCACAGAGTTCCCTGCTATGTCCTAGTTATGACTTTGACCTCCTGTAATCTGGTGCTTTTGATGCTTCTTTTTCTTCAAAAGGATTGAGTTCCAGTTGGGTACACACCTGGAACCCCAGTAACCCAGGAGGTGGAGGCAGGAGCATTTGATATTTAAGGTCGTCTTTGGCTACATAGCCAGTTTCAGGCCAGCCTAGAGGATATGAGGTTCCATCTCCAAAATAAAATGAAGTAAGAGATATTGAGGTATTTCACATGTCTGAGGATTTAAAATATATTACATGTTCTAGTGAAAACACATCTCAATCTGAATGAGCCATCTCGGTGGAATGACAGAGCCAGCTGTCATTGGATTGGAAGAATAAAGTCTTCATTTTCTGGGATTCATTGGATGATTGATTGGTAGATTAGAAGTGGGTACCAGCCTGGAGATGTTCCTTGGGCGTTAAAGGCACTTGCTTGTAAAGCCCTCTGACCTGGGTTCAATTTCCCAGTACCTATGTAAAGCTAGATGCACAAAGTGGTGCATGTATCTGGAGGTTTTTTTTGCAGTGGCAAGAGGCTCTGGCATGCCAAGCTCCTGTTTCTCTTTCACACATAAGTAAATAAAATATTGGAAATATAAAAATAAAAGTGGGGTGCTGTGGGATCATCTATTCCAGAGAAGTTATTCCATGCCTAGTCATTTCCCTTGGGGAGTGGGGGGGCGCAGATCACTGATTTAAGAGCTGCTGTGAACAGTGACTCTCACTGACCCTAGATAACGAAAATAATTGTGTACTTGTTCTACACCTTTCTCCAGCATGTTCAGAGCTTTTCTTAATTTATTCTAAGTGGGGTGACAGGATGGCTCCTGTCCCAGTGGACATCATTTACAAAAGTCTCATTAAAATGGAACAGCAGTAGACATTCCTTGAGTAGCATGTAGTTTGAAGTCTTCATAGCCAAGGATAACAGCTCATCTTCCTTCCATGACAGATAGAACTTGGAGAAAGAGTTTTATTTCTTCTGGACTTATACCTAGCAGGTATTGATGAGGAAAGAACCAAGGAAGGGCATTAGCAGGAAAGTGTGGGCAGGATGTACACTTTCTTTTATTTTTCTCTTCATCTTTTTTTTGATTTGATGATCATAATTATTTTTTACATAGGGTGTCACTCTGTAGGGGCTGAGCTGGGTATTAGAACTTAGATAATACCCAGCAAAATTCCAATGTACCTCTACATTTAAGGAGTACCTGAATTCTTGTCTACAAAGTTAAAGAATAAAATCATAGACAACCAGAGGTTAAGGTATAGTGGGAGACTTTATTTAAAGGAAAATGGGGAATTACAGAGATCTCCAGCCACCAGTGTGGGGAGAACACGTGGGAGAGGTTTAAGCCCAAATTTATGCTGTTTACCTAAACAGGCAGAAAAAGAAAAGATAACAAAGAGCTCCCCTCATGAGGAAAAAAAGGTTCATGTGGGAAAAATCTTGAGCCCCCCCCTTCACCTTCTTAAGGCCTGAAAAATCAGAAGTCCTCCTCCTATTGGGATTCCATGGGGGAAGAAGAGACTGGGCTTTGTTTTAGTGAACTTTTTAAAACTTCCACCAGGTAAATCAGAGAGATAGCTCATTGGTCTATACCTGACCAATCAGTTTTAGCATCTAGGATTGAACTCTGGCTAGAGACACCTCCCGCTCAAGGGGTTGTCTGAAACTCTGAAGCTCTAGCCCATGCTTACCTGGAATTCACTACGTAGTCTCAGGGTAGCCTCGAACTCACAGCTATCCTCTTACCTCTGCCTCCTGAGTGCTGTGATTAAAGGTGTATGCCACCACACCCGGCTATCATAATTTTTTGATGCTGGAGATTGAACCCCAGGGCATGTATGCATGTGTTTGTAGTTAGCATATGCATGTGTGTATTTGTGTTATATGTGTGCAGATGCGTGTGCCCTGTGCACACAGTTCAGAGGCTGGAGGAGAAGATCAGGTGTACCCCTCCTTCCACTTATGCACCTGTTTTCTTGGGACAGTCTCACATTCTACATAGAGCTGCCATTGCACTGTTCTGTCAGCCAGTTCTAGCTGTTCCCAAGTTTCTGTCCCTCACAGAGCTGAGGTGACAGACATGGCTGGTACCCCCAATTGTTATATGGATGCTGGGCAGGAAATCTGCATGCTCTCAGTTTCTCTCAGGCTCCTCATGCTTAATTAGCAAGTGATTTTTACTATTGAACCAGCCCCCACCCAAGGCCTTACAGGCTAGGCATACACTTTGGAAATGAGCTACACCCCCAAGCCATAAGCTTTATTTAGATGGTGTTTATTATTTGTTGTATTTTATGAGAAAAATAGAGATTTCATGGTAAAGAATTAACATATATTTAAACATCATTAGGAGTTATTAAGAGTTATGTACTAACAGGCTTACAATTGATTAGGTTTTCAGAATTGCCTAATGTGCTTCTAATAAATGAGATTTAAACAATTTAATTTGAGCATCACAGAACCACGAGGTAGGCATTTGAGGATGTTTTACTATAAAAGTCTTTATGTATCTAACAGATACATTCTCTTCCATAAAACAATAATAGCCACTTTTATTGGGTATGTAACTGTGTGTCAGGCAATTTAAATATTGATTTCATCTGATTTACACAATGATCCCGAGTGGTGGGAGTTCTAAGGACTCCAAGGGAAGGAAGCAGAAGCTTGGGAAAGCTGGCGAGTTCAGTCAGAATTGCTAAATGGTTGGTGAGGTGGAAGGTGATCTAAAGTCAGCCTCGCTTCCAACCCCGGAGGATTTTCTCCTGCAGAGTGCTTAGCAGTTCAAGTTCCCTAAGGCCTTACAGGGCATGTCTCCTCCTGGGTGTGTGCGACTAAAGGTATCCACCTTAAGAGACAGTGAAGCCTCTTTTTAAATATTTTATTTATTTATTTGCAAGCAGAGAGAGAGAAAGGGGGAGAGAGAGAAAGGGAGAGAGAGAGAGAGAGAGAGAGAGAGAGAGAGAGAGAGAGAGAGAGAGAGAGAGAGAGAGAGAGAGAGAGAGAGAGAATGGGCACACCGGGGCCTCCAGCCACTCCAGACATATGTGCCACCTTGTGCCGCTGGCTTTATGTGGGTACTGGGGACTTGAACTCAGGTCCTTTTGCTTTGCAGACAAGTGCCTTAACCACTAAGCCATCTCTCCGGCCCTGTCCTCTGTTTTTCAAAGATGTTTTTAGTTAGAAATACTACTGGAAATATGGAAATTCGGGGTGTCTTACAGAGTGATGGGGTTTTCTCAGTTCTTGGTTGAGTGTGTGATAGGTTCCAGTGCCTGGGACTGGAAAAGGTAACCAGAGAGTGTCCTTGGACTTGTGCTTGCAGACAGGCTCCAATTATCACTCGACTTACCTGACCCCCTCCCCTTGAGGAGGAGATGTCTCTTACTTGAGCTCAAATCTAAGCCTGAAACTGACTGGTCAAAGATAGACCAACCAGCTGTCTGGCTGGCTCACCTGGGCCAGAGAATATAGTCACCTGGAGCAGGAAGTTTGTTCTCTCTTCCCTCATGTCTGCTCAGCAGAGAGACATCTGAATCTCCAGGTCAAGGTAAAGCCCCCTTCAACCACAGCCTGGTGGCTGTGGTGAGGGGGCTGGGGCTTCTTTCCCACACGAACCTTTTTTCCTCATGATGAGAGCCCTCCTGAATTTTCTCTTCTTTCTCTCATTTGGCTGGCCAGCAGAGATCTCGACTTCATAGCTATGTGGCTAGCATCTCCCCCATGTGTTCTCCTCCCTAGTTCTGGAGATCTCTGTAACTTCACCTTTCCTCTTAAATAAAGTCTCCCACTCTACCTTATCCTCTGGTGGTCTATAATTTTAATTTGATAATTTTATAGATTAAGAATCTGGGTACTCTCAAGTTTTAAGGTACATTGGAATTAGCTGAGAAGCCCAACTTTCCCATTACAGGTGGTTACTCAGAAGTTCGGGTGTTGATGTTCACACCACACAAAACTTCCTCTAAGTCAGTGGCCCCCAGGTTCTTGTTTTATGAATTTTGGCAAATGAAATCCAGATATTATAGAGGATAAAGTTTAGCAAGACTTTATTATAGGCTCAAGAGAAGGAAAGAAGGCAGAGCTCCTGCTGTGAGGCAGGAGGAGGTCTCCAGACGTGGGAAAGCCTGTCTGGTATCTATAGGCTCTTTCATGGGAATTTACTGGACGGGGGCTTAGCTGGTTAGCCCAGATCCTATGCCAAGTGTCCAGGGGTCACAAGATTTCCAGGAAAGGGAGCAGTACCATTTATATCCCTAGGGAAGGGAATAATCCTTCTTAGGTGGGGCTTATTATCTCTAGGAAAGAAAGAGATAAGGAAAGACCAGGCCCTTCTAACATTTCTGGCCTCCAGCAAATGGAGGCTGTGAGAACCCCTTAGAAAAAAAGAAATAAAGAAAACCCAATTCCTAATTCCCCCTTACAAGCTTAAGTACAGTCTTGGCTTTTAATTTTGGGGACTGTTTTATCCCTAAACTCCATCAGAAACTCAATCTTGCATATTCCAAAATATTTTCTATTGCTTTTTTCTTCTGTTTCAGTGTTGGGGACTGAGTAACTTCTAAGCAAGTTCTCTTAGCAAGTTCCCTCCTCTTTTAATTTTACAAAATTTTATTTTGAGACAGATTTCTTGCTAAAACATCTTGCCTAACCTCAGTCTTACAACCCTCCTGCATCCACTTTCAATGTAACTGTTCTCATAAATGTAATCATAGAGATTTTACTTGAAATTTATTTTTCCTTTTCCTCATATTGAGACTAATATTTCACTGTATATCACTCTTCCATTTGAAATGCAATATCAACTGTCATTATGCTATTTCTTTGAAGAAGAGTCTTTTTTTCTAGTTAATACAAGATCTCTTTATCTTTGACAGGTTGCTCTTTACTATATCATTTTGGGGAGGCTCATGATATTGTAGAAAATATGCTTTGATATTCTTTAGTCTTGGGGAAAAAAACCTCAAGTATTTTTATTAAACTATGATCTTTACTGATGTGTTATTTTTTTTTTTTTGAATCTTGTGAGAGTATCTTTCAGACACTGTAGCTATCTTTCACGTTTTATTCAATCTTGGCTCACTGTGTTTCTCATAACTTCTCAAATTTCTATCTTCCTTGCTAGTTTTTTCTTCTGTTATGAAACCAAGTCTTCCATTTTGAAAAACTGAATTTCTCTTTCAATTTATAGAAGTCCTTAGTTACTCCTCCAAAACCTGCCTCTATATATATATATATGTATATAGATATAGATATAGATATAGATATAGATATAGATATAGATATAGATATAGATATAGATAGATTTGACAGAAGGGCTTGCTGAGTAGCTTAGGCTGATGCTGAGTTCAAAATCCTCTTACTTCCGAGTGCTGGGATTATAGGAGTGTACCACCAGCCTGAGCCAGGCAAGTGCTGTCCCAATTGGCTACATGTCTGTTCTTTACAGATGTTTACATGTCCAGCCATGTCTGTTCTTTACAGATGTTTATTCCCTACACATATTCAAGCTTGCATGCTATTTTGCATAAAAATTGATGCATTATTTTCTGTCTTAGCTTCAGTTATTTTCCCTTTTGATTTTTGAGCGCACATTTATTCTTTATGTTTCACTTTCTCTGTTTTGGTTTCCCTGTTTCATTGAGTCATTGTCATTGCATTTTCTTTTTAATTCTTTTAGAAAATTTATGAAAACTTCTGGAACCATCAACTGGGTCATCATGGGAGTTTTTTATGTTGGACGATCTTCTGATCTTCCCCTGGGCGTGCATCATGCATTCTGTATATCTGCTTGACACTTACTAAAAAAATTAAACATTTGAATTCATCCAGGAAGGCATGAAAAACTCATCTTTTATGGTTTCTATAGTTCTAGGATGGGACATTAACATTTTTTTTGCTAGCCAAAGACTTATTGCACCAGTACTATAACCTCAATCTAGCAGAAATGTGACCTTTTCTCATTCTTCAAGTGCCACATTCCCTGAGAATACATCTATGCCACACACTCTCTCTTCTTTTTTTTGTCTTTACATTTCTTATATATATATTTTTAATATTTATTGTCCATAATGAGTTACATTATTTAGTGGGCAAACCATGCGTTGTTATCCCGACTTCCCCAATTCCCCCCCTCCCCATCCCTGATCAGTTGTGAACACCAACTCCACAATACTGTAAACATGCTCTACTTTTACTGTATGTTCAGGATTATCTCAGGCTGGCAGCATTCTTTTGGTTTGAGTTGATAGAGGGAATGCAGGTAGCAGCTCATACAAAAAGCCATCAATCCAGATGTTTGGACCAAAGAACAGGCATTTTTCATGAATATAGATTTCTCAATGTGTTGTTTGCCTTTCATTAGTTGCTGGAACTACAGTATGGTTTAAAGATCAATTTTAACCAATTGTATACTTGTTTTTAGAGATAGGATTTCACCATTTTCATCTCATAACCCTGACACCAGGCTTATCAGAAAACTTTAATTCTGACTTCTTTATAAGTGCTCACCTGTGCAATAGTGGTATCAAACCTTGGTGGGTAATCAATGGTTTACTGATTGGCTAAGAGATCTTTGACAAGGAACCCTTAACTGGAGGTGGGATCCATGGCAAAATCTTATGGGGATCAAGAACCTGGGCGCCAAGGGGAAATTCCCACTACCAGAGAGCTACAGAGAGGCTACACCATTAAAATCTTGCCAAAGTAGCAATGTGTGTCTCATTTAACATATACTGATCTCACTCTCCAATGGAGATTCTGTTTGTGTTTTTCAGAAAGCATCCAGAGAGCCATAGACAACTCAATTCCACCAACAAGCCATAGGTGATGGCTGACATCCTGGCAGAAGATAAACCACCCCTGGCCTATCATCTAGGCTCCAAATGAAACCTATGAGATAGTGGTGTGATAAACAAGAGACCTATCACCCCAGCAAGTCAGATAACCCAGGAAAGGTCAATGGAGGCAGACATCAATGATACCCAACACAACCCAAAGCAGAAGTCCAGAGACATTTAAGATCTCAACAATAAAGCAGACTAAAAACTCACCCATCATGACTCAGGGAACTGAGCAGAAGAAGAAAGAATGTAAGAGTCATGGTGGGGGAGAATACCCAGAGATATTGCTTCCCTCAGCAATAACACACAAAGGGGGGGGAGAATGGTTACCTCTAGAGCAATTAATAACCTCCTACGCCATTGTCTAATCCAGTATGCCCACTGAGGAGGATCCCCAGTGGATTGGGGACAGGGAGGAAGGAAATGGGGGTACCATCATGAGATTTGCTTGTACAGTGTATCTAATTATGGATAATAAAGATATTTTTGCAAAAACTTCTTTGATGGTGTCTGCTAATACTTCCACATAGTAAATTTTCTTTGAGATGTTTTTGAGGAAAAATTTGAAAAAGTTCAATATTTGTTTGATTTATTTTTTTAATATTGTCAAGTGTCTCAAAGTTCTAAAAGCACATGCCACTTAAATTTATTTGTCTGAGACAAGGTTTCCATATTTAGCTTATGGTAGCCTCAAATTCAAGATCCTGCTGCCTTAGTCTCTTGACCACTGCAGTTATAGTCTATTTTGATGAATAGTGAGCACTCAGGCAAAGGATTTATATCTCATGCCAATACATTGAGATATGGAAATATCCATTTCTTTCACATCTGAGCAATTGAGATTGGGATCCAGGAGGAGGAAAGAAAAACAGGTAATGATAAGAGCTAAGGAGACCATTCATGAATGAACCCACTCATGTGGAGTTAGTTAACACCAAAAATGTGTATGCTTTAAGATGGTCTGGAAAATTCCAAACAACTGAGCATTCTGGGGTGGGGATTATTTGGTGTCAAGTTGGACAGACAGACATCTTCACTGTGTATGTGCTCTGGTGAGTGTTTAGAAGCACAAAGTGTTTGGACTAAGGGTTTATAAGATTAGACCACTTGTATCTTGAAAGCTCCTCCAGAACTTTCCATCACAGTCTCTTTTTGGCAGAACTTGTGATATACCAAACACAATTTTGGATTTTAGGAAGATTTCTGACTTCTTTTGGGTTCTTCTGTCTTGATGATCTGTTTAAGAAACCAAAACCTTGGTAATTTTTCTACTCTTTTCTTTATGACCAAGATCAGAAATAAACCAGTACAGTTTTCAGTATAATTATTTTTCCATGGTCTTTTCTTATTTCCCTTGGTTCTTCTGATCTAGAGTACATCTAGAAGGAAAGGTTGTCCATCCTTACTGCGGCTGTTTGAAAAGAGAGGGAACCTAGAAGAACAATGAACAGTGTGACACTGAGACTCTCACTCTTGTCCTAAGTGTACCACATTTTCTAGGAATATAACTTCATTTTGCGTTTTCATTTTGTTTGTAACAAATAGTAAAGTCTTGAGACCTTAAAAGTAGCAGACAGAGAAGATGGAGAGAGGAAGGGAGGGAGAAAAAGAGAATGAGCGTGTGAAAGATAGAAACAGTGAGAACATTACGGATATGTTCTATGTTGAAACAGTGCTAAGGAGGGGAGGCTGACATTGGACAAGAGTGACTGAGGTTTCTGCCTCAGAATAATTAGCATAATTCTTCAGATAATATCTACATTGATATCCTACCCCAGCACTTCAGGGTGGTCTAACTCTATAGGCTTCTATAATGGTTAAGATCTACACAGACAATTTATCCAATCTAATAAATTAAGTTGAGAGGCAAGAATCTTTTCAACTTATATGTCATCTTTTTGGAGTTAAAGATCAAATTTCAGGATCAAAATATCCCATATCTTTTCAAATACTAGTCACAACTGGTATTTCTATGTTAGCCATAGAAAATGTCTTTTCTCAAGTTGGAAAAATGACTTAGCAGAAGGACCCTAGTTTGATTTCCCAGTACCCACGTAAAACCAGATGCACAAGGTGGTGCATGTGTCTGGAGTTCATTTGCAAAAATGGCTGGAGGCCGTGGCACCTGCTTATTCTGTCTGTCTGTCTGTCTGTCTGTCTGTCTTTCTCATTCTCTCAAATAAATAAAATATTTAATAGTAAAATAGAAAATGTCTTTTCTCTTTGTGTGCACCATACCTCCAGTCCATCTTCACATTCCCTAACAGACCGTGTCTGTTCATATGCATTCTGAGTGTTCTAGGTGCTGGTGCACAGTTAGCTCATGGTCAATTCAGATGATAAAGCTTGCTTTCTCGCCTGAAGGCCATTTATCCTAAGACAACCACTCTCTAGTGAGAGAGAGGCATTCATGGGCCTTATTGAAATGGACTTTCAAATCCAACATATTATATTTTGTTTAATTTGCAGGACATCTTCAGGACACTCACAGCATTCCATTGTCCCATTATGTTGCCAAGTGTAGGCGAGGGCGAGCTGGGCTGGAGTTACGGTATAAGTGATATATTATCATTTTCAGGGTAACTTGAGGGTTGCTGATTGCAGCCAGTGTTCCTGGAGGAGATAATGTTGCCCTGTGTGTCCACTGTCTGATGCTCGGAGTCACGGAACATCTTTAGATATTAGAACGTAAATTCTCTTATAGCTGCAATTAAATGGTAATGCTTACATTTACTTCTAACCTGTAAAAGAGCACAGTGAATTTGTGTGATGATATTTAGGGATAAAATGAATCTTGCTCCAGTTTTTTTTTCAAGTGTGCACATATTTCCTTTCATTGAGGCCTAAAATCATGGCTTCATGACTGATTCCTGCATCTTAAATTATCCCCAGAGACACGTTCATATGATAAAACCAAGGAATGAGGTTACCCAGAAATAAACACCTTCTTGTCCAGAAAGCTAAAGCAGTTTCTAAACACTAACCCTGCGTGATTTTACCTTGGCAGCAGTGGGGGTTAACCATGGCTCCTTCTCCTATGATATTTGAATATCAGGTAGTTTTAAGAAAAATACACGCAGTAACTCAGTGCTCCAGTAGGAATGACTTATTATAAGCTTCAAGGCTAAAGAAGCTTGATTGAGATAGAATCAGACATTATGGATCCTAAGAAAAAGACACCAGCAAGAGGAGGAAAAGGGGGAAAAAACAGAGGTTAAAGTCATCACTGGGAGTGACAGATGGAATTGTTGCCCACAAAATTTTCTACTTTCCATGGATCAGGATCAATTTATGAAATAGGAAGAGGTAATCATTTAACTGGCTGCTTCCATGGACCAGCATATATCACTGTGTTTATTATCTGTATTCCCAGTTTTCTCCATTGTTACCCCTTTTATTGTGAGAAAGACATATCATTATGCTGTCATGCGGGTAAGGTGGACCTTCAGTGAATGTATTCTGCTCCTGTGAGATGAGGATCAGCATTCTTTTTAAAAGATAGGTTTTTTATTTTATCAGAAGAGACTTCCAGTGGTCACAAAGAGGAGTTCTTTACTGCCCAGAGTGCTCACCTTCCTTGATGTGCTCTGCTCTGTGCACCGAGCTGAAGGCAGCTAGGCACAAAGGCTGCTCTGTTTAGTTGAATGGTAAGCAGATGGTTTCAATGGCTCCATTCAGCATGCTAACCCCATGCTGAAAGACTTGAGCATTTTTAATAAGGCGAGAAACTATTTGCTGGACAATCTTCCAGAAGAGCAGAAGTATTCTTTTTCTCCTCATTGTCACAAACTCTCCTGCAGATACTTGCTTTATAGTGATGTTTTTCTAGCTTCAATATTGCCAAAGTGAGTGGCCAGTGAAATTTTATAATTCCCAGAATATATTAAAATTGCCAAGTTTCTGGTAGAATTTCCTGGTCTGAGTCCTCTGATTTGACACTTAAATCCCAGAGAGGTTGATTCCCTCAGTAATCCAGCCATTTATCTCCTTTCTTTTTTTCTTCTTCCCTCTTTCTTGTTTCTCCTTTCAGTTCTTTTTTCTATTTTCTTTCCTTCCTCCCTTTTCTCCCTCATTTCCTTCCATCTTTATTCTCTCTGCTTCTTCCT
This sequence comes from Zapus hudsonius, assembly GCA_004024765.1. Lineage (NCBI taxonomy): Eukaryota > Metazoa > Chordata > Mammalia > Rodentia > Dipodidae > Zapus > Zapus hudsonius. Next base: position 25,864 of record PVHP010002349.1, read on the forward strand.
TCTTCTCTTCATGTGTTTCTTAAAGCCACAAGGCTATTCTTCCAGATACCTTGCTTCCAAAATCATACCTGTAAATGACCTTTCTTCTAGAATATGCATGTACATAATACATATTTATACTTAGTGGCTCTTATCCTGAGAGATACAATGCTATTTTCTTGAGGGAAATAAAGGATGGAAAAAAGACCCCCACAAAAACAAAACCAGCAACATAACATCCAATCCTCCTGATTTCTAATTATTTTGTCTCCTAATTCCAATGACCTTAACCTTCAAGATTCACAGTGCAACCTAGTTCTTATTTTGATATTTGTAATTTTAATAGGTAAAATAGGTTTATCTAAAATCCTATTAAAACTTCATTTTCCATCTCATAGGATTAAGGGTTTAAAAACCATCATAATTATTGATTATTTGGAGTAAAGCATGAAATATTCTTTTCTGTGGACAATTAGAATTATGCTCCAGGGACTTCATAATTATTTTGATTCTTATAAGCACTCAGGGGATAATATAAAAATTGTCATCGTCTTGAATTTTTATAAGAATACAGATTCCAAAGATTTCCCATGACAGCTGAGGTAACGTGGCTCCTCATTAAAGTCACAGCTGAACATGAGATTTTCTCACACTTGACTCTGTGTTCTTCCCAATGTACCAACCACTTGAGCTATGGCAGAAATTACTTTTTGTGTATGTATTTATGTAAGGATCTAACTTACAAAAATGCTGAGGAGAGCTGTGGGGACAATGAGGTTTGGAAAGCCTGGCTGAATAAGATGGAATGGATGAATTCCACATTAACCTGCAGGTGACAAGGGGGAGGGGCATAGGAGGACTTCATTCTTATGATACACAGTTTATCATCAGCCAAGCTCAGAGTAAACCAAGCAGAGTCTGGTCCTGGTTTGAAATGAAAACCATGGACAGCACCTCGACAGATCTGGGATTGTGGCCCAAGGGAGACAGGGCAACTGATCTGATGAGAAGAATAGTAACTTTGGCCAATAAATTGATATACTCCAACTGAGCAAGGAGATCATTCGCCTCTTTGGCTTTCAATGGTCTATACAAAGCAAATTTCCCTTATTGTGTGCATTTGTACAATTGATTCTATTCTGCTTCAACTGACTTTATCAAAAAAAGTCCTCTCAAGGGGACAGTAAGATCAGTTCATCATGTGCTTGTATACTCAGCTCTCAGATTTTCCTAACTCTCAGGTTGTGTCAGGAGCCAGTGTGTGGAACAGAACCCACCAGCTGTGGCTGAAGCCATCACCCAATTATACATTGGCAGTTTACAGGCTAACATTGCACAGATGTAACATTTGATTCCAGAACAATGGCATTTCTTAAGACTGCTTATGTTAGTGATGTGATTTACTTAGAAGGCCCATTTCACAAGGTGGTAGGTGATAGGCAGGTATGATTTAAGATCCCATTCCCTTATGAGTTAATGGTCAGTTCATGTGACATATTTTTATTATATGTAAATTATTGCTAAAAAGCAATTTTCCATTTTAAGTAATTACTATGAGAAGCTGTAAACAAGTTCAAACACTATTTTTGCTTTAGGAAATCTATAAATTTTAAATTAAAGTAATATTTTATTTACTTTAGAGACTTTTAATTTAGTTTCTTTGAACAGTGAGCACTCCTTAAATACTGGTATCATCCATTCATAGGGCATATTTCAGGAAATAAAGACATTAACAGAAAACTCTGTCTCTCTACCAAACTCTGTCTGCCTCTTTTGTGATACACCAGCAGAAACCATTTCTGATCCAAACTTTTCCATTAACTGACTGTGCACCTTCAACAAGTGTCTTAAGCATTTATTTTCATGACATTTCAATTTCCTAACAGCTGTATCAGTCTGTGGCTCCAGTCCACCATGCCAATTTAGGCATGAGGTCCACTTGGAAACTCTCTCATCTACTTCCGGGAGGTCACATGGTCTAAGGGAATTGACGAAATGCTTCCTATCACCTGGAGATGCTTCCAATGCTGCTTAGTTCTTGCAGAGTCAGAGTAAACTACTACATTTCGAGAATATTAAAAACCTTTTTTTAAACTTCCATCAAAAGAATATTTGAATGGCTTAAAGCTGTTATTTTTTTTATTATTATTCATTATTGCATAACCCAGCTAAGAATGCTGTCCAGAATTGCTCACGAATGTCTTCCTCATTGTCAATCCCACTTCTGCTATGGGGCATGTGTGTAAAGCTGACACTGTACTTGGCATGAGGTGTGGACAGAATAAAGACTTGTGTGTTCACACCTCTTCTTGGACCAAGGAACAATATCTAACAAATAGTCACTTTAAAGTAACATAGTTGCTGCCATTTCCCAAGGAGCATAAAGATGTCCCTAGAGTGCGGGTGGTATTCTCTGAAGGTCTTTTTGTTCTCTACTGTCTTTGCATCAGCTGGAGCTCTAACCAGCTTGACAATTCCTGGTGAAGAAAAAAGGACCTCCACACAATACAGGTCCTCTTCCAAGTTCAGGCTGTTCCAATGCTATTTCTTCTTTATCTTGATTTTCTCCATGATCTAAGTCAAACTTTTCCATGAACTTTGCTGTTTTCTCAAGGTTGTTCTCCAACCCCATGGAAAGTTCTAGAAACTCTTTCAAACTTCCAAAGATTCCATGTGGTCTAGCGAACTCTGCAAAGTGAATAGGGTCCGGAAGACATGGGACAAAGTTCTGGAGGCATGTTGTGAGAAGGCTTGCAGACATGCTCCACAATTCTCCAATTCTCCTTGTGGAAGGAGTGCTGTATGTGATAATTGCACTCTTATTAATAAACATTCAGGCTGGGGAGCTAGTTCAGTTTGTAGAATTCTTGACTAATGTACATGAACCTCTGAATCCCCATCACCACACACCAGATGTGGAGGTGTAGATGTTACCCTGGCACTCAGAAGTTCACGTTCACTATCAGCTACAAAGCAAGTTCAAGACCAGCTTGGGCTACAGGAGACCCTGTTGTGAAGAAAAATATAAAGTAACTATATTCAGGCCCACCTTCCTTCTGTGCTCTGCCCATCACGCACTCTTTCTTACTACTGTGCAACCCTGATTCCTGGCTGTTGCTTTCTTTTATTACCTTGGTATCACCCCACTTCTTGGTGCTGATTTCCACACACAACCCTCAGACATATTATTCAATTTCTTGTAATTGAATTCTGCTGAATTCATTTTTATGCAAATACCTAGATATCTTAATGAACACAGCAGTCACAAAACTCAGAAATTTGCAAGTTTAGATATGAGATTCCAAAAAATATGCAATCCATTGTATCCTTGGACCAACTATGTTAACACAGCAAGGCCATTTTTAATAATCAAATGATTTAGTTGTGCCAGTACGGATATTTTCATGTGTTGATTTTTATTTTCAGTGACATCCTTGACATACTGCAAAAGAGCAAAGGATGCAAAAAGTACTTCAGCACTTTTGCCTAGGGATTTATTTGGCAGAAACATGTGCTTTTAAATGACTCCAGGGTTCCCTGCAGGTAGATGATATTTGCTGTCCACGTGCTTTGTGTTCAGTGCCGTATCTCAGCACTGATCATGCTCTGAGCCATTTCTAGCCGGAGGTGTGTGCCATCAGTGGGCATCCTAATAGTTTCGTGATCTGCTAACAGCATGAACTGCAAGAGTAAACTGAAGAATCATTTTCTAAACTCTACAGCTTGTTTACTCAGCTAATGTTCTTATTGATCAGCTTCTCCAAATACAGTGCCAGGCTTTGTTTGAAATGGGGAAACCTGACCACAGACCTCGTGAAGATACCATCTGCATTTTTTATTAGAGGGAGAGTGCATCCTCTGAGCTGGTTAGAGGAAGGGGATTTGAAAAGGGAGAGGTCTTCCCTGAAAGTGATAGGGCATATTTTACACTGAAGACTATAAAGGAATTCTAAAGGGTGGGACCATCCAAGCAGCTTAAGAGAGATATGTGAGATTCTACTACAAGTTATTCCATTTGCTTTGAGCACTTCACGCCACCCCAGACATTTAACACAGACAGACTGTTCTTTGTCGGTTTTGGTGGTAGTGTTGTAGAAATATACAGTAACAAACAGACAAAGACTTCACAGCAAGAGTAGAGGGGAGTTTTATTTTTTATTTTTATTTTGTATTGTCCATACTGAGTTACATTATTTAGTGGGCAAACAATGAGTTGTTATCCCCGATTCCCCAATGCTCCCCCTCCCCTATCCCCAATCAGCTGGATATCCTCCTCCATGGGTCGTCTGGATCAGTCCTTGTGACAGGGGACCATGGATAGCCTAATATTCAGCCAAGTTCTCCTGGCCCTAGTATGTTGTTATTGAGGGCTGCCATGCCTCTGGATCGTCTTTTCCACCACGGCTCTTACAATCTTTCTGCCCTCTCTTCTGCTCAGTTCCCTGAGTCATGGTGGGTGAGTATTAAGGCTGCTTTAATGTTGTAAGCTTAGGGGTCTTTGTGTCAAAAATCGTTGGTTACTGTCTCACTGGCTTATCCTGTGTTGATTGAATGGCTGTGGCTATGGGTCCCTTGTTCATCCCATCATTCTCTGCGGGGTTCCATATGGATCCTAGTTTTAATTTACACCGGGCCCGGGGGTCCAAGCTTAGAGAAGTCTTGGCCCTGAACCCTGGTTACAAAGAGATTTTATAGTAGGGCACAGAGATGTGTACGTGACATTAGGCATGTAAATTACAAGCACCTAGCAACTCACACATTTACAATGGGTTGCAGGAAGTTCAAATAATCCTCTCCAGGTATCCTCTGGCCTCATCTTTTCCTAACTTCCTTATCACAGTTAAAGCAAAATCTTCTTTTGTCTCACAGAACTTCAAAGCTCTGGTATTTTCTCACCTCATGCTATGCTACTGGCCATTTGAGGCCAACAAATGTTTGCAGAATGTAACAATGAATATAGGGGAGGGGACAATGAGCTCATGCTCATTTTGCTATAATAGTAGTACCATAAAGATACTCAGTTTCATGTTGATGACTAGCCAAAACCTATGGAAAGATATTCATCCAAAGAGCTTAAGTGCTGTATGCATGGCTAAAGAGACAGATAATTCAGAAATGCCCAGGAAACCTCAAGACCTTGGCATTTTACCGAAGTTTTTTCAAAGGATTGAATACCCTGCCCAGGATGTGTGAGTGAAGTGGGTAGTTGATTTACATCCTGTTAGGTGTGAAACCTTTGCTGACATCTAAGCTATATCTGTTTTTGCCTGTCCTATTCTATTTATATTTTAATCCCCAAATAGATGAAAACTATCTGAAGTGCTGTCTACTTCATGATTTTTTTTTATTTATTCATTTTTAAGGAGAGAGAGAGAGAGAGAGAGAGAGAGAGAGAGAGAGAGAGAGAGAGAGAGAGAGAGAACCAGGACCACCACCTTGTGGGTCTGGCTTATGTGGGTACTGGGGAATTGAACCCTGGGCCTTAGGCACTAAAGGCAAGTGCCTTAACCACTGAGAAATTTCTCCAGCCCACTCCTTTATGATTTTTTTATATGTTGATTTTTCCCTTAGTCCCTGTATGGTAGTCTTACGCTCTATCTGTGTCATTTGACAGCCTTAGATATGTGTAACTCTCTGGTTGCTTCTCTTTCTCTTGAACACTCTTCTTCTGTGTCCCTTGCTTCTTCTCTCAACAACATGTCTCATTGAAAGCTTGTAACCTAGCTGTGCTCTCTCCTGAGATCCTGTGAAGATAAATATATCACACTTAGCCACTTCTTTGCAGACTTAAATGTTTTCACTCAAATCGAACTTTACAGATGGTATCTTAGCCATCCCATTGCTAATTTTATTGGTGATACTGTCATTATTGCTAATTTGGTATATGAGTTCACTTTTGCACCTTAGCCTACCACCATGCCTGCTGAGAGACACCTGGTGGATCACCAGCACTGATTATTGCATCAGCTTGTCTTTCTGGGATAAAGAATCAATTGGGAAGAAAAAGATGTTTGACCAAGGTTACATGGACAAATGAACTTCTTTGAAACATTTGTATGTGTTCATATTAATTATTTGAGTAGCTCATTTATCATCTGACTTATTCCAACACAATATGATGCGTGTCAAAAAGTGTGTGCAACTCCTTGACCCTCATCAAAGATTTGGTTTGGACAGTGTAAGGTGTCTGAAACCAGGTAAACTATGTGAGAAGCATGAGCTTTAGTGCTTTTAACTGTAAATGGGAGGCTAGGAGTAGAGGTTATCCATCATCTATCTGTTTATTTATTTTCATGGTTCTGAAGACTGAACCTGGTATCCCATGCATGCAAGGCCAGTGCTATACCCCCAAGCTATATACCCAGCCCTCTTTTTATTTTTTATTTTGAGACAGTCTCATTAAATTGCCAAGGCTACCCTTGAATTTACATTCCTTTTGCTTTGGTCCCTATGTCCCCTCCCCAGTACTCCTTCCATTGAACTCCTCTGGTCTTTCTAACTAGTTACTCTTTTTTTTTCCTTCTTCCAAGATGACATGCCCCATATGTTTCAGGTAGGTGATATCAGTGTCTGTGATGTCAGTGTCTGTGACATTGTGGCCACAGACACAAACAAGACAGTGTTTCAAAGCACTCCTCCCCCATGGGCAGTTTTTTTAAAATATCCAAAATAGACTAATCTTTTTCTAAAATTTTAATGCAGTTAATGAGTTTATTATCTTATGTAGATCTGGTAAATAATGAATTTGAGAAGCTTTATGTGGTGTTAACAAAGACTTTTACTTACCATAGAAACTACTTTCAGCACAGTAATAAAATGGGTCAACTTTAATATTATGTTTCTGTGATCTTAGTGGACGTTTTATATTTTTGTTTACTTATTTGCAAGCAGAGATAGAAGAGAGACAGAGAGAAAGAATGGGCATCTATTCCTATAGCCCTACAAATCAACTCCAGACTCATGTGCCACTTTGTGCATTGGCTCTATGTGGGTACTGGGGAATCTAACCCAGATCATTAGGCTTTGCAGGCAAGCATTGTAACTACTGAGCAATCTCTCCAGTCCTTCAGTTGAATTTTACTTTGCCACTGCAAGAGTTCTGTAAAAGCAAGCTGCTCATGACTGAGTCCTGGACACAGTCTCATCTACTCTGTGGTGAGGTGTGTGGAAGTGTCATTCTCCAAAGTGCATGGAAGGAGAGGCAGAAAGTGGTGTGTTCCCCATAGATCCCTCCCTCCCTCCCTCCCTCCCTCTCTCTCTCTCTCTCTCTCTCTCTCTCTCTCTCTCTCTCTCTCTGATAAAGCCTCATACTCAATCCCCAGCTAGTGGGAGTTGCAGCCTTGCTGGAGGAGGTGTGTGACTGGGGACAGCCCTTGGTGTTAGATACTCCAGCCCCACTCACCAGTGCCGCATACTCTCACTGCTGGAAGGTGTTGCTGTGAGCCAGCTTCTTATTATTGTCATACTTCTCAATACTGAAAGCTGAAATAAACCCTTGACTTACTTAAGCTGCTTCTGGTGGGTGTTTTGTCCCAGCAACAAGAAGGTAATTATCATATTAGGCATAGATAATACATCTTTGAATATGATCATTCAGAACCTTCTAATTTTCAAATATACAATTGCATCAAGTTTAAATTAGCTACCTTGGCCTCTTTAAAGGGCACTGGGCTCTCTCCTTCATGTGTTTGTCTGGGATCTCTTCTCAGTTTATGATGGACTGGATATCATTATCTGCTGTTCCCTGATTGGTGATTTAGGGAATGAATTACTGATCTTAGTTAAGCTCCAACCAAAGTTTAAAACATTCCTTCATGTCTGATGGTTCATAAGAGATTCTGGGATTTAGGATCAGAGGTTTAACAGTTCATGTCTTCTTGGTCCACCAAGCAAACTTTGTTGAGGCTGTTTAGTTCTTTTCTAGAAGAAATTGATTTAAGTCATCCTCTGGACATCCTGCATTAGCATGAGATGAAGCAAAGACGTCACTCTTGCGTCTATATAGGGCAACACCTCACCTATATTCTCACATTCTTTTTGTCATATAAAAAGATAGCTGAGGGCTTAGCAGTCTGCAGGAAGTTTGTTTATTTTTCTTGTTGGTTTAAATCTGACAGGCTACAGACTAAACACTGAAATTCTATAACCTTTCTCATTATTGTCTCTATGGGAACAAGAACATGTTGGTATCCAATTACTGCTTTTGTCTGCACAGTAATAACATGATATAGTTGAAATAATCCTGTGTGAAGGTTTTTGTTGCCTGAATTTTTAGTTCTATGCTACCTTTGTCTCTCAACCAGGTAATAAATAGAATTCTGGGCCTCTGTTTCTCTACGTTTAAGATAACAAATATTAGACTGAATTTCTCACTTGGTTCTGACAATATTTTATTCTAGAGCACACAAGTTTTCTTTATCCCAGAATGCCTATTGTAGCCCTAGCATCAGTGAACGTCTAATGCTCTGAAAGGCTTCTCTCAGATCGGAGCTTATTGCACTTGGGGGTCATTCAGTGAGGGACATAGAAAAGCACATCTATTATTAACAGTAACACTAAAGAGAAGGTAAGTAAGAACTCGAAGTTGAGTTTAAATGGGTAAAATAACACTCATATATAGTCACAGGGGAGGGAGGGAGAGAGAGAGCGATAGAGAATTCAACAAGAAGCTCTGAAAGTGCAGAACAAAGAATGAGGTCAAGTGGAAAGGACAGCTGAATCTCAAAAGGTCAGGGGCCAAGAGTTGATCAGAAAAAAGACTTCTTTCCCCATCATACATTAATGGTTTTAAAGCATAGGAATTTCCCCTCCCCCTTTTAGGCTATTTTTTCATTTAGCACACATATTATCTTCTCAAGATCAGCTTATGTAACTGAGTATACTCTCACCTTCTATCTTGCCAGGCTTATAAATGGGATAACTGAAATCTTTTACCCAGTTTAGATGGGTATTTCGACTTGTATCCCCCATAGTCTTGTGTGTGCGTGTGTGTGTGTGTGTGTGTGTGTGTGTGTGTGTGTGTGTGTGTGATCAAGCCTCATTCTCAATCTTGAGCTGTTGGAGGTTTAGGAGGTGGAGCCTTGCGGGAGGAGGTGTGCCACTGGGGCTCTGCCTTGGTGCTTTATGAGCTGAGTCAGGCACACTCCAAACACATGCTCTGCTACTCAGCCACCTCAACTCCTCTCCCTGATACTAATTAGCTCTGTCCTATCCTGGAGTCTTTCCCTGCACAGAGTCACAATAGAGATTAATAAAATACTTACCTTCTTAAAACCTCCCAGAACTTCCCATCTTTATTAAAAAATTATCAACATTACTTTCTGTGACCTTTGGGCTTTCACATATCTACAGTGTTGTCTTAGCAGGATAATAAACACATCCTTCCCTCCAAAATCCATGTACTAGTAACCCTTAGCTGTTAAGAGGTTATCTTGGTAAAGAGACCTTTCCAGATGGAAAAGAAGAAAATCAAGATGGTAGAGATTAGCTCGAATTATCCATGGGTTCAATATCACCCAAAGGGTCCTTCAAAGGAGGCTGGAGAATCAGAGATGGGATACAGAAGCAGGAGTTGGGTGAGTGGGCTGAGTGCTTGCGAGTCAGCAGGCCACAGCAGAGGGACAAATACACCTTTGCACTGTGGTGGGTCCTGTGCTGTCACTCATGAATACAGACATTTCCATTTATTTAAGTAGAGCTGGCATCTCAGCCAGGTATTTCCCAACCTATTTTATTTTATTCATTTTATTTTATTTTTTGATTTTGAGACAAGATCTCACTCCAACTCAAACTACCCTGGAACTCACTATACAGTTTAGTCTGACTTTGAAATCATGGCAATCCTCCTGCCTCAGCCTTCTAAAAGCATGGATTACAGACAAGCACCACCACAACCCAACTCCAATTTCTTCTCTCCTTATCCTTTGAGCTCCTTGTTTTTTGTTTCAATAGGTTATGATAGTCCTGGAAGCTGTCTCATCTATCCAATGACTTGGATGTTTTTTCTTGTTTTGATTTTTCCAGGCAGGATCTCACTCTTGCCCCAGCTGACCTGGAACTCACTTCTGTAGCCCCAGGCTGGCCTCAAATTCACAGTAATCTTCCTACCTTTGCTTGCCAAAATGCTGGGGATTAAAGGCATGTGCCACCACACCTGGTTTACTTGGATTTTTGTTTTATCCTTTTTGTTTGTTTGTTTCTATATCTTTCTGTGGAACCAAGTTCCATGATGGAAGAACTCTGTCCATGAGGTTTAGAGTCCTGATTCTAGAAAAATGTCT